>PVJA010017927.1:0-40816 GCA_004027025.1 Myocastor coypus | reverse complement strand
TGGAAAAAAATACTTTCAAAGGGAAGCAAAACACCGAGATGATAGGGGCCAGCAAGATGGCTCAGCGGTCTAATGTGCCTGCTTAGGAAAGCTTAGGCACCTGCAGGGACTGTGATCTGATCCCCAGCACCACATGCTGCATCAGCCCCACCCCAGGGAAGTCTGAGCCAGGCATAATCCAAAAAAAAAAAAAAAGAAGATGAAGAAGAAAGAAACTGAGATGATAAAAAGGACAAGAGAAAGAACAAAGGAATAAAAAAATATTTGTGTATATGCATAAAAGGTAGCTTGGCTAATTGTACTGTTCAGTTCTGCTATTAAGGGTAGTTAATGCTTAATATCTTTTCTTCTCATTTTTTAATTTTTTAAAACTATTTTTTAACAATTTTGCAAGTGTATATTTTCTATTAAGGGTAGTTAATGCTTAATATCTTTTCTTCTCATTTTTTAATTTTTTAAAACTATTTTTTAACAATTTTTCAAGTGTATATTTTCTAATCTAAATACCAAATTTGAAGACAGCTCTATGACCATTGTTCAATTTCTTTTTTTTTTTTTTTTTGTGAAATTTTGTATTGTCTCTAATCTTTTTAACAAGTTTTGTGTTGTCTTCCTAAAACAACAGTTGATATATTGTATATTGTTGCCCCCCAAATTAGTTGTTCAGATTTCCAGATGTAAACATACAAAATTGGTCCAAGAAAATTCATCACATAATAAAAAGAAGAGAAAATAATTTAAGCACTAACTACTTCTTCCAAAAAACCACTGGCAACCAGCAGTACAACTACGCAAGCTATCCTGTACACATACATACATATTCTTTTCCCTTCCTTTTTCTTTTCTCCTTTCCAAATCTCAGTTGTTCCATCCCTTCAAACAGTTTCTTTCCATTTCACAGTATCTATTGTACCTCTCAGATTTTATTACTCTTAGAGGTTGTTACACTAGGGAGACAATATGATGTTTACACATTTAGTTCTGATTTATTTCACTTATGAATATAGTCTTCAGAAGTATCCGTTTTCCTACAAAAACCTTGTCTACCTTTCTTTTTCCTTTATTTTATTTTATTATTTTATTTATTTTTTTTTGTTTCAGAACTTTTGTTTGTTTGTTTATTTATTTTTATGGCCAGCTCAGCCTGTCTTGAGGGCAGGGCTGGTGCAGCATGTGGTACCGGGGTTTGAGTCGCGGTCCCTGCAGCTGCCCAAGCTTTCCTAAGCAGGCGCTTTAGACCACTGAGCCATCCTGCCAGGCCCCAAGTTTGCCTTTCTTCATAGGTGAGTAATACTTCATTTTGTAAAAGTCAATCTTTTTTTTTTTTTTTTTTTTTTATCAATTCCTCAGTTTCTGGGCATTTGAGTAATTTCCAAGATTTAACTGTGACAAATTGTGCTGCTATAAATATGGGTGCCTTATATGAGTGAGTATGATGTTTTCAGTTCTTCTCTAAAAGTATCCAGAAGGGTAATAGCTGGGTAGAATGGGACCTATAATCCTACCTGGCTCAGGAATTTCCACATTAATTTCCATAGTGGTTGTACCAGTGTACATTCCCATCAGCAGTGGAGAAGGGTTGTTTTTACTGTACAACCTCTCAAACATTTGTTTTCTTTTTTTTTTTTTTTTCAAAGCATGTTAGTAGTACATTCACAATAATTGACACATTGCATATTGTTGTCCTCATAGTAGTTATACAGAGCACAGGGTGTAGACATGCTAAGTTTTCTAATCAATGTATCAGTAGTTTTTCTTGATCAGATGGAAACTCACTGTCACTTTAATTTGCATTTATTGAATAACTAATGACACTGATAACTTTTTCATATATTTACATTCTATTTTCATTTTTTATCTGGGAAGTGTATATTTAGCTCATGCCTATTTTTTTATTGGGTCTTTGAATTTTGGGAACGTAATTTTTTTATTTTATTTTTTACATGTTTTAGATATAGAAGCCCTTTGTCTGAGAGACACAGTAGGCTAAAATATTCCCAATATGTGCTTTTTTTCCCCTGTGTTTGTGATTTCTTTTGACATGGAAAAACTTATCAATAAGATGAAATTCCAGTTATTGATTCTTTGGGATTTTTCTGCTTTTGTATTTTAGGGAAGGGTCTACAGGGTGCTCAGGGTCTCACCACTAGATTGGACTTGCAGAGATCCCCCTGTTTGTAGCCTCCTGAGAGATTGGGATTCCAGGTATGCAGCACCATGCCAGGTGTCAATTGCACTCTCAGTGCCCCTGGGACTGAAACCCCGGTCCCTGCACTTGTTTGCAGGTGCTTTAATCTGCTGAGCTCTTTGGTTGTCCCAGTTATTGATTCTTTGAAATATTTCCTGTGCAGTTTGATTTTTAGTTCATTAAAATTCTCTGCTTACCGCTATATCTTCAAGACTAAATGTTGTATCTTCATACAATGGAGAATTATTCATTTATAAACAAAGATAAACTTTCTTTTACAAGTAGAGACGTAGAACTAGAGACTACAATCAAAAGTGAAGTAAATCAGGCTCGATGTATGGACATATTATTTTGTCTCCCTCATGGAAGAACCTGAAAGATCAAATAAAATCTGAAGGATGCATTACATGTTGTAAAGGAGAAGGAACTGCTCAAAAGGGAAGGACAGCTGGGATGCATGAAAGGAGAAAAGAAAGAAGGCAGGAAGGGAAACGTGTCCCTCCTACATCACTTGTTGATATCTACTATTAAATTTTAAAATTTTACAAAGGGTGAGAGTACAGCAGCAAAATAGTAAGTCAATCAGGTGAAACAAAACAAAACTAAGTTTGGGTAGAGGATGTGCTTGTGTGCTTTACCAGATAATTCTGAGTGACCTATTTGGATACCAGAGTGTGATCTGAGGCTGAATCATGAGGCAAATCTCAAGAATTTGACAATTTTGAGGCTAGACTTGACCTTGGCTTATTGAAGGAACTGAAACAATGGAAATCTAAGGTGTAAATAAGTGAGATATCTGAATTGATACTGCCAGTGTTCAGGGCCAGCCAAATAGCTGAGTGGAATAAAGAGCCTGAAAGCAGGCAAAGGAGTCTGGAATTTGATCCCCAGGCCTGCCGTGCTGGCACTGCCCCAGGGGCACACTGTGATGGCAATTGAGACTGGGCATGGTGGTGTGTGCCCATAATCTCAGCTCTTAGGAGGCTGTAAACAAGCGGATCGCTAGGAGTCCAATCTACTACTGAGACCCTGCACAGTCCGTAGAGGCTTCCCTGAAAAACACAGAAAAAAGAAAGAAATCACCGATATATATATATATATATATATATATATATATATATATATATATATGGAGAGAGAGAGAGAGATTCTATTCATTTATAATTTCTCTACTAAATGATCACCAATAAAAATCTGACTATAATTATAAATTTTAAAAATTATAATATACTTACTGCATACACACACACACATCAGGTAGCTAAGATAATTATATCACTAATTTCTATTGGTTTATTGAAAGGAACAGTTAGTAGTTACCGTTTTTCACCAATTTTGCATGCTCACATCAGGTAATCTGAACAATTACTATGAAGGCAACAATGTGCAATATAACAATAATCAAATTAATATCCTTCTTTCGAAATTTTGTGTTGTTTCTAGTGTGCTATAAATTGTTTTTATTTTCATTAAACTAGTAGAACCAAAAATATTCATTGCCACATAAAGTAGAATTCAAATGCAAGAGGTACTTTTTTTCAGAATTTAATAATGCTACCTATTTCTTCTGCCTTTCATCATTCATCTTCCCAAACTACTTGGCAGTGCTGTTTGACTTCCTGGAATAACAGCCTCTTAATTTTTTATTTTCTTTTGCCCCTGGTTGCAGTATGTTGTCTGTTGCATTTTTGTTGTTTTGTTTTGACAGTTTCGTTATGATATAGCTACTGTTGGTATGATTTTTCCTTTTTTTAAACTTTAGGATGGCGACTACAGGGTCTACAGAGCGTCACAGCCTCCCATGGGCTGGGCTTATATGTGTGCACCTCCATGCCCAGTCTCAGTGGCACCTCAGCACACTTTGGAGGCGGGGCGGAAATGGCTGGCCTGGGATCCAACCCCCGTCCTGTGTTCCCCTAAGCTGTTGCTTTAATCTGCTGAGCTATTTGACTGACCCTCGTTTCTTTCTTTTATTTCATGGTAAATATCATCTCTCGGTCTTCATTTTTCTATTACCTGTGGCCTGTAATCTAAATTACTGAGAACCAGGGGACTCCAAGCCGTGGAAAGTCAATATTTCTGAATGCTAAACTGTGGGAGATAAGATTGTCACTTAGAGCACCTCCTGGTAAGACACAGTCAAGATAGATTTAAAAAAAAAAAAAATGAGCCCACAGTTTTTATCCTCCCGTTTGACCTCTTTGTTTCTTTGGTAACCATCCTCGAATCGATGTCAACAGAGATGAGAAACTTAGAGAGGCCGATCAAGCTTGCCCAAAATATTGGGCATAATTCTGCCACTAAAAATAAGACAAAACAAGGTAGGTGAATCAAATGGCTAATTGAGCAGTGCTCTGGAGAGAGACAATGGGGAGCTGATAGCTGATGTTTTAGAAGCATATTTAAATATATTTTAACTGATGTATAATAACATAGACATTGGGTGTGAAGTGATGTTTTGAAATATGTATATATTAAGTCATGATCAATCCAAGATAATTAGCACATCTGTCATGTCAAGCACTGATCATTACCTCCTAGTGAGAAACATTTACAATTCTTCCTTCTGGAATTATTTTGATATACTATATATTGTTGCTCACTCTAAACATAGTACTATGTAATAGAACAGCAGACCTTACTGAATTCTGACTAAAAAAGTGTAACTAAGTAGCAATATCAGAGCGCAAACACACGTTTTTCATCTGCTTTTTTGGTTCTAAAAATCATGTCCTATGTTTGAAAGTTCTGTTGTCATGTGTCCTTTGGAAATCATCTTTTTTTACATGTCACCAGGAGTGCTAGTCAGATGTACCTGTGCTACTCATCACCCAGGACCTATTGGGAAGCTTCTGTCCTGGTCAACTGTGAGGAAATCATTTTTATACTCTTGATTGTTAAGTATTTTAAAACTCAGAGACAACTATTCTCTTGTTAACAAGATAAAAAAAAAAGTCTACATGCTACTTCAGCTCTTCCTCACTGTTGTGTGCAGCCTGAGACAGAGTCTGGCGGTGGTGGTACATGCCTATGATCCCAGGGCTCAGGCAGCTGAAAAGAGGAGGATCACCATGAGTCCCCTCTGTGTAGTGACACCCTGTACCAAATACATAAATGAAAAAAAAAGATAAGAAGAGTTACTATTGAATATGAGAACCCCATCTCTTTTTTTATATGATAATAATTATGCTATCAGTGATTAAATGGTACTGAGCAGATTGGACGATGAGACAGACAATAAATAGTAAGTAATTGTTGCATTCTCTTATAACATTGCTGTAATGATGTCCAGTAACACTGTGACTAGATAGGTGTTTTCCACCAGTTAATGGACAAATAACTTCTGCTTTTAACTTACTAAAGTAAGTTATGCCTATTATTTAAAATAGAAACACTTCATCTAAATAATGACTAGTGCTAAAACTTTTAATAAGTACAAAGAAATACAGAGAAAGAAAATAAGATTACTGGCAAGCACAAGGTCTGGAGTTCAATTCCTGGTAACAAACAAAATCTCCAAGAAAATAAGTTTAGATGTCTTCCTTATTAGTAGGAAGAGGTGTGACACAATTACAATATGTCCTGTGAAAGCTTTCATTTCTTTCAGGATAAGTTTTAAATGATCGAAAGTTTACCACAACAGTCTGCTTAGAGGAAAATGTATCACTCTTTTACATACAGACTGACTTTTTAATCAAAATAATATTTTAGATCAAAGAAGAGTCTAGTTACAAAAGAACACCAGTAGAAAACATGTCATTGAAGAATCAATATTCATTACAGAGAAATAAACTTTTCCATACGTCTTTCATGATAAATTTTTAGAGATAATTTTAATTGCCTTAGAGTTCCCCTGTGCAATTTTGGTACCGTGAAGAGTTAATATACTATTTTAAAATACTACTTAAAATCAAAACTATAAATTTTTATCATTAAGATTATATCATATTACAAATGAATGTTAGTGTTTGAAAATGTCACATTATTATTTTCTATTAAAAGAAAAAAAACAAACAGAAAACGAATTCTAAAGTGGGCTTCAGGCCATTTTCTTGGTGCGAGTAACACATGGTTGGTATATTATGCATTTCATGGATTCACCAAGAGCGGACCATAACTCTTTCATCGCTTCTGCGCCAGCACTCTTGGCTTGCCCATGCTCATTCCTGGGGCCATTTTCTGTACATTATTATGCTGCTAAGACATATTCCAAATCACACAAACTCAATCATGTCCTTAATATATATTAGAATTATAATGAATTCGCTCACACTCGAATGACACCTCAGTTGATGATGGGTTTGTATTACCCTTCTACTCTAGGAATCCTACTTTCCCACTGGTTAACTTGATCTGAGGGAATGGCATCACATTCTTTCATGTCATTACAAGATAGAAATGATAACAGCCTCAAAGGATTTCTGTCAAAGGGAAGCAAGGTCCTAAGCTAACTTCATTAGAACTAAAGTGTTACTTAGTAAGCAAAGATAGCACCATTACTACCCATGGCAATCCTTGCTTCTATAAAAAGTGGACTATATCATGATTTGCTTCTATGCTTGAAATATAGCAGGAGTGATAGTACCACATTATATTAAAAAAAAAAAAAAAGATAAACAGCAAAACAGAAAGGAAACATTTATTTTGTTTTGTTTCATTTTCGTTTGTTTTTCTTTTGAGATAGGCTTTCACTACACCCTTCGGCCTATCTTGAATTCCACTGAGGCTGGCCACACATTCACCGTGATCCTTATAACTCAACCTCTTGAGGGCTGGGATTACAGGCCTGAGCCACCACAACTGGCTAGGAGGAACATAACCTTAGTTTTAAAATTCAATCATTAAATAATAAAAAAGTAGCTAACTTATTAACTAATATAGATCTATTATTGAAGAGAAGATTGTTGAGAAGCTAAAATGGCACAGGATAAATATTCTGGGGTTGGGCAGCACCAGATGACATTACACAGCCCACCGAGGGGCTGCCTGCTCTCGGTCTCCTGTGGAAGAGAGGGTGAGGGATGCCAAATTTTATTTCATACCCCAAATTATTTTTATTTAAATTTGTCAATATACCTATAATTTATAAGGTTAATAATATTTAATTGAATACAGTAATTAAATTGAAAATAACTAGAAATTAGTTTCTTGAAAAAGACTTAGAAAAGTGTTTTCCACAACATATGTGTGTAACAAGGAAAACTCTGCTCCTGAAAATTGGTTTTGCTTTGAAAAGTTTTAGGCTAAAAACTGTTAAGTTCTATCTTAGAAAAGTATAATTGCTCACCAAATTGAAAACAAGTGTTTTATTCAAATAATGTTTGTTTGTATTCAAATAAAACATCATAAAAGTTAACCTAGAATAAAATTTAAAATATAATAGTACATAACAATAACAATATACATTGTTTCTAGTATATTGCTTTCCAACTTTGAAGGATTATCAACTTTAGAACCTTTCCAAATAATTGTAATCTACTTGAACTATTTTCTGTTTGTCTCAAAGTCTAAAGAAATGTGGTTTTATCAAATTTGAGTCTTTAAACATCTTTAAATTTAAACCACTATTTCAATATAACTGTTATACAATTTCTTAAGTTCCTACATTATTACAAGTATTAAAAAATTATGAAGCTGTTGTGTCATTTGTTTTGTTTGAAATCTCCTTTGGTGGCTGGGTCAGGCCACCAAGAGGACAGGTTTTGAGTAGCATGTTATACTGGAGATCAAGACTGAGTCCCCTGTGCCTGCCTGAGTATGCCTAGGTAGGCACTTTAGACCACTGAGCTATCTTACCAGCCCTGTTTAGCATGAAAACTTTAAGAAGTTGTATCAGTAAAACTTAAAATTCCTTTCAGTGTTTAAAAAACTTTAAAACAGAAGGCTTCAAAAAGTTGCTGTTCTACTGGCAATGTTGGAAGCTGTTGATTTAAACCTTTTACAGCTCAGCATATTAATCTAGCTTTATATTTTATGACTTGTAGTTACATTTTTCTGCTGGATGGTTAAGGGCAAGTTAAAGCAAGACCTGCATAACAAAACATGGAACTTTTGTATCTCCCAAGGTCAGCCAAATCCCCTCAGGATTTACTTTGAAACCATGCCCAGCACTTTATAGAACTGTAGTTAGTGTCAGCTATCTGGATGAGTCACAGACATTGCTTGACCAATTTGCCCTCTGTGAAAGCCCAAGAGAATGTTTTCTCTCTAGGTGACTCTCCTTAGGTACACTGTATAACTTCAATCCCTTTCCCCTGTAGCCCCATAATCTCCTTGAACAGAAAAGTTGGGACACGATTGAGTTATAGAATGTTACAGCACAGGTTCTCTTATGTCCTGAGTCCTCACTGACCTTGAAGGGCTAGGACCAAAATACTGACTATCCCTGTAGTCCTTTTACTCTAATTTTTTATCTCCTTATCCTAAGGATGAGTAGCTAGAACATAATATAAAGCGACAGGAATAATCTGTTCTTGTCACTTATTGCTTGCTCCCTTCTGCCTTTCTACTCTACAGTGCCTGTCTGCCATACCACACCCTTCCCTTCCTTAGAGCCACCCAAATGCAAATTAAAACCTCTACAAATTATGAGCTACAATAACCACATCTTCCCTTAAATTGGGAGTGATAGGTATTTTGTCTCCATACCAAAAATGTAACTAAGACAGCGAGCCAATTTATGTCAGCTATACTGTAACATGGGCCCAAACTTTTCATTATACAGGCAGCTTATATCTGTAGTACCTGAATGTGTATTCTAATAAGATAGTTTTCATTTTGGATAGCACTATGATATATATGAGAAGATATTTTATACTATAAAATATTGTGAAAATCTTAATTGTTCATGACATTTTATTGAATACCTATATAATTACTTATTTTATACTAAAAAAAATGAAAATTATGTGAATGAATGATTATTGTAATTGGTACACTGTGTGAACTTCAGGAGTTTAGGATTTTAACTCAGTGCCTGAGCAGAGAGCCAGGGTCCTCACTTTGTAACCTTTGCATCCTGTGCCAGAGAAGGGCGTGGAAATGGTGTGAGGGCCACGCCCACCGAGAGGGTAACAGCTTACTTACACTATAAGGTAGGAAAAGAGGCTTATTTTCTCCCTTTTCATTCTTGCTGAATTTGCTGTCTTCTGGGCCCTGTACTGTTGCCCCTGTGCCATGCCACCCTGACTTGCAGCCACGTGACTATGGACTAAAAAACGCTACAAACCATGCATCTTCAGGCACCAGGCATTTTGTTTTAGCAAAAAGAGAAAAGTAGTTGATGCAATATCTACTCAAATATATTTAAATGTTAAAATATAAAGACAGAACTGTAAGGAATTGTATTATAGCAAAGGAATTGCTCTCATTTGTAATAAATTTTGTTAGACCATAAACACACCGGTAAAAATGACTTTTTTAATAACATGAGAGAAAAATAACTTTAAATATGCCCTTACACATAAGAAATAATTACATTCATAGAAAAATGTATTAAATTTTCTAAATAAATATTCTTTGCATTTACTGGGAGATTGTATAGAGTGGCATCTTGATTTTTAGAAAAAAATCTCAACTGATTTTGGCTTTTCAGATTGAAAGTGGGAGTAGTTTAGCTTTTCTGACAGGATTAGGAAACGTGGCATTACTTTTCCATTAGGATTAGATGTCAACTATCAGCTGTAATACTAGAAAAAT
Organism: Myocastor coypus; assembly: GCA_004027025.1. NCBI lineage: Eukaryota > Metazoa > Chordata > Mammalia > Rodentia > Myocastoridae > Myocastor > Myocastor coypus. The sequence goes on along the minus strand of PVJA010017927.1, from coordinate 30,930 downwards.
CACAGCTGTGCTCTGAGCAAGTCCAAGAGTTGGTGCCAAAAAGCTACTACCAGGGTCTATCTCAACATTTAGAGCCAGAAAACTTTTAAGGAAATATAACTTATACTTGAAGTTTAGCACAAAAATATATACATTATGAATCTAAAGAATTTTTAAAGGCGAACATTCAAGTTATTAAGGCATTTAGTGATTATATTTTTATTCATCTGAATATAGCTCTGTAAGAGATAAAAATAATCTTACGTAGCTTTCCATGCTCTTCGTAAATTCTCAAGTAAACTCCTAAAACAAAGATGCTATTTTTATTTATTCCTCTTAGCTTTGAAATTCAATGAAGAATTTAAAATATTTAAATATCAGTAAGAAAAAAAAAAACTTTAACATAATGTATTAAATGAAAAACACATCTATGAATGCATAAAGTTTTATATGAGTGTATATCTTTAAACATCTATTAACAGATAGGTAAAGGAATATCTATTGGCAGATGTTTTCCATGGAAAATAACCTTTCATCAAACAGTAGTGAATAGAAAAAGAATTTAAAACAACATGGTCATGGGAGCTGAAGAGAAATGAAGGTGAGAGGAGACTGGCACATGCAAGGAGGAAAGAGATGACGTGTGAGGCTGTGGGTGGGGAAAAGAGAAGAACATAAGGAGACCACACAAGGGCCCCAGTTAAAAAATAATTATGTGAATTTTGGAAAAACAATTTCAGTAGCTCTAGTGAGGGGAAAGTAGAAAGTTTTATGGAGACCATTTTACCAGACAAGCAGGGTGTGACATCAGTTAGGTGGCTAGACAAAACTAAAGGCTCTTCAAGGGAAATTTCCCACTACTTATGAATTCTAGAAATATCCAAAACCCTTGATATTGCATGTTTATTACTAGAAATTGCCTTTGACCTCCCTAACAAGGAAAAAAAAATAGTATTTTCTTTTATTCTTCCCAAGAGTAACAAAAAGGGCTTTGTTAAAGTAGGATAAAGTTAGAAACACCTGTCTAACTTTCCAAGAGAAGAGATTTGTTAAGTGAATATGTTACAATCATATTATTTATTGGCTTGCACGAAATATATCAATGATTGTATTTAATAATGTATTTACTCATTAAAACTTCATAGTAGATTACTATTACAGAAGAATGCTTAATGCCAAGTTTACCCTCAATAAGAGAGCATTTTCTTCTTCAAAATGTGATGTAGACATACAAAGATAATTTTTTTTTGTCTTTTTGAGACAGGGTCTTGCTATGCAGTTGAGGCTGGCCTTGCGCTAACTTTTGTAGCCCAGGCTGGTCTCAAACCCACATAGATCCCCCTGCCTCACCCTCCTAAGTGCTGGGATTACAAGTGTGTGCCACCACACCTGGCCACAAAGATTAATTTTGAACCAAAGGATTCATTATCTGTAGTTAGTTTCTTATTTATGCTACTTGATAACGTACATCTACATTCATACTCAGTTGGAACCCAAAATAGAGGAATTATTTCAAAATCAAACCATATCTACACATACTTACTATCCCCAGCTTCTAATATAATATTGGGTGATCAAAATTCAGACCAGATAGCAACTACGGTGAGTCTGGTTATTTAGTGCTAATCATGACAGGAAGAAAAGAACTTTGGGAAAGCAGTGTCACGTCTCTCTCGCAGATCACAAGAATGTCCAGGTTCTGAGTAAGGTATACGTGAACTGTGACATTCTCTAAAAACAGGCAATCAAAAATCTCTCCTGAGAGTTTTTCCATAAATTTTATTGTGCAGGTGTGTGTGTGTGTGTTTGTGTGTGCGTGTGTGTGTGTGTGTGTGTGCGCGCGCGCGCGTGTGTGTGTGTGTGTGTCTGTGTGTGTGTGTGTGCGCGCGCGCGTGTGTGTGTCTGTGTGTGTGTGTCTGTGTGTGTGTGTGTGTGTGTGTGTGTGTGTGTGTGTGTGTGCGTGCATACCCTCCAATGCTTTGCCTTCCTCTGGGTTGTTCTGAGTTGTTTCTATGGACTACAAAGTGGAGACAACGGATAAGGACCCTTCACTTATTGCTTTGAGTACTATTTGATATTTGCAAACCATGCAAAATGGTTTTCTTTTGCTTGCTGATGTGTATTTCTATAAGGCTAGAGCTTCACTTTAGGCAGATTTACTTTTCAGTACAATTAGTCCTTTTATTCTCATACTACTATGACTCTACCTTGTCCTTGAAGAGCATCTTCTCACTGTGTACCGATTATGTTCACCTGGGCAGGTATGAAACAAGGTCAAAAAGAAAATATCTTGTAGACATGATAAGTTAGTCACACTAGGGTTACTTTTGTCCTTTGAAATCATTTTGGAACATATTTGACCCAGAAACATAATCGATCTATAAGTTTCCATCGCAGGAAAGCCCTAAAGTGTACTAACTTATGTGTGGAAATGGTCCACTTCATTGTCCTTATTATGTTGAGTTTTGTTCAGACACTGTAACTTGACTAGCCAAGTTGACTGTCACCAATGACATTGAGGCAAGGCATCTGGCCTGGCCGTTGCAGATTCAGCAAGTGATTTCAGTAGCTGTTGAACATGGGCCGCAGTTTCTATTCTATTTTTTATATATTTTTCTCAACCCGACTCTCTCCATTTTATATAAGTCAGAAAGAGTAAAATTCCAGAGTGAACTACTTTATATCCACCACCAAGAGAACATGTATGTGACCAGAGACACTGCAGGGTAGCAGAGCTCCTTCCAAAGGGGTAGAAACTGGTAGGTACTTCACTAGATCCTTATGCTTAATCTCATTTCCTTTGCACCATTTCCACTGTAGGTAAGTATCTCTAAAACTGTGTTTAAAAAAAGACAATAACTTTATCAAATAATTGCCCTAATTGGAAGGTCCTTGGTATGCATAATTTTCTAATTCTTCCCTTCAATAGTTTCTTCATTGTTAGTTGGTTGTTTAGGTGACCCCATTAGCAGCATAGCTGAGAATTCACAGTTAGGAGTCTTGTAAAACCAAATTAATTAAGTGCCATTTTCTTTCCAGGAAGAAATTAGCTATTTAGATAAATATATTAATTGAGTGTTTGTTTCTGTTTATTGTAATCATACTCAGGCTCCCTTGGCAAAATTATACATTTCAAAAAAAATCCTTCTTTAAATATTTCAGGTGGTCTAGTCAGGTTTGAAGATGTCTATCATTTTCTCACGTACGAAATGCTAGCATACGATAGATATAATTCCTCTAAATTAACTGTGGAGTTACCAGCTTTATCTCACTTTTTTTTTTATTTCATTTGTTGCTTTGAAGTAGTTTAATATTATTAGAACTGACGTTATATTGAATGCAGTCATATTTTTTTCTCAAAGCAGACATATACTTAGTCTCCTTGCTTTTTGATGTCTAGTGACCAAATTACCAAGAGGACTCTGTGATACTGACCGCAGTAGGGGTCAGGTCACAGCACTCCATGAAAAGGTGAAGGACGTGCAAAAGTGGATGTGAATGCATCCTTTTTCTGCAATGGAAATAAACCATAAGTTATACGGAATATTTGTGAGAAGTACAATGGAAGGGGAACAAAATTATTCCACTGGAAACCCATGAATACTAAAAATTTTGAACAAATGTAAGAAAGAGTACGGCAAATGCAAAATACAGTGAAGGTTAAAATTTTAATGACATGTAGAAAAGGCAAAAGCGTAGTTTGTCTGAAATCCCTGCCCTTTTCAGGTAAGTTTATTCAACAACTACTAAACATGAAGATTACATTTATCTTTGTATTTATTTATTTATATGTTTTAGGACAAGGACTTTAGGGTCTATAGGACCTCACTATGTAGATTAGACTCATAGTGATTCCTCTCTGTTCAGCCAAAGAGCTGGGATTACAGGCATGCACCACCACACCCAGTCTCAATTACTGACACAGTGCTCCCCCCCAAGGGCAGGGCCGGCACCACAGGCCCAGGGATCAAACCCCCAGCCCCTGCATGTGCCTAAGCAAGTGGTTTAATTCGCTGTACTATTTGGCCAGCCCTACAAAGATTGCATTTAAAGTCTGGAAATGTTTGCCCTGGTAGACGAATTTGGGGTTTTGCATGCAAGGAGACTCCTAGAAAGTGTTTCTGCTCAGAACTGGGCTTTGGGAGACAATCTAAATGGCACTCCGGGGTGATTTTGGCATCTCCAAGGAATAATCTGAGAAATGGCCACCTGAGCTTCAGTGACCATGCAACACTCATTGCTTCATGAAAATATGCTTGAAAAATATGAGTGTCCTTCTACTGCTTTATCGATAGAATCAGTTATCTAATGTGATGTACTGGGCTTGCCTCCTAGCATACTGAGGTGAATTAGAGGCAAGACAGCCATCATTGTCCTGAAGATGGCACGAAAGGTATATAAATCTCTACAGAGCCAATGGCAAGAGAAATAAAGGAAGCGAGCTGTAGTTTGGGTCTGAAAAAATCCTACAAAGTTCCCAGTACTGACAGCTTGATTTTCAGCTGGCTGTACTTGGGTGGAGGCAGTGAAATCTTTAAGAGGTGTAGCCTCGATGGAGGAAGGAGGTACAAGTGGCTCACTCAGCAAGGACATACGGGGTTCCTGGTTCCTTTATCCTGCCCCAGCCATGAGGTGAGTAGCTTGCCCTCTGAGGCAAGTAGTTCCGCTTCTGTCATGGTATAAAGATATAAAAGATAGACACATAAGCCACCAGGCTGGTGGATTACAAAGTGAACACTTAAACAGTGAGGTGAATTAATTATGAATTTTTAATTCTTTTTACTTGCTCAGGTATTTCATCACTAAGGTACAAGTCTGACTAACAAAATCAGAGAAAGAGTCATGAAAACTATTTACACCCAATTTAGTTATATATTCATAAGAATTAATTTAAAGATCATCTAGAAATGTTTTAGGCAAAGATGATAGGTTAACCTGTTGTTCTACTGTGTCTTCCCAAACACTTGAAAAGTCACGCTTGCATGTGTGTACGACACCAGCACTCAGAGATGCAAGGCAAAAAAAAAAAAAAAAAGTCACAAATTCAAGATCAGCCTATGCAATTTGGACTTAGAGAATTCCAGTCTCAAAAAAACAAAATAAAAATTGGCTGTACAGGTTGCTCAGTCCAAAGTGCCTGAGTGCAGTCTTCAGTATCATGAAAACCACGCTGACAATTTCCATGTAGGCTTTAAACAGCGAATTCCACTGGATTAACTGCTTCTACTTCAGCGGCACGTGAGTTTTCACTTTGAGTGAATTTTGTGATGTATGTGGAGAAGTAATTCAGCAACATGTTACTCACTTTAATCAAACATGAATCTATTAGTTTATCAGATCACAATTGGCCATACAAGTAACTTCATGCCAGAAGAAATTTAGAATTTTGATATTAAGATGGCAAATTATAATGTGGATCCTTTGATTAAAATTAGTAAGATAATGCAGGCAGTGAAACAGTAAGAACTGTATGAGGTGGTCAAAGATAGTCAGAGACTGGATGTTTCAAACTTAAGGAAAATGTCTCAGAATTAGAAAGCCAGCTATAATAGAGTTAAACTCAGCTACTGCATTGTTTCCCTCGCTACTGCTATCATTCACAGTTAGTATCCGCAAGATATGTACCAGTTTTATTGTTTATTGCTCAGTATCCACACAGTTTCTGTTAGTATATATTCTGCTTCTACTCCAAATTTGGTGTTACCTGCATTTCTTAAGATAGCTCTTGCTAAATATTCTGCCTCTGAGGCTGGGAGGATAGCTCAGTAGAATAAGCACTTGCCTGGCAAGCACAAGGGCCTGAGTTCAATCCCCAGTTCTGGAAAAAAAAAAAAAAAAAAAACATTCTGACTCTGTTTGAATTTATTCAGATTAAATTTTCTATTCCAAAGAAATTATTTCAAAGTACACTGCTGTTGATTTCCTGATTAAGTCCTGTTTCTGAAAAATGTATTTGATACAGGGCTCACCGCAGAGCTCTGATTCACAGTGATCCTCCTGTTTTCAGCCTCCCAGCCCTGGGCTCACAGGCATGTGTCACCAGGTCTGGACTCAGTGGCCAGCTCAGCGCTCCCAGGGGAGAAGGTGTCAGGACAGTCATGCTTTTGTGGTGTGGTTGTTTTTCTTTTTTAATTTTTTTTAATTCTCTGTGACATTTGCATTTGCTTTGAGGGAATTGTGGAGTAAATCTCACTATGGTAACTAGCTTTAGTGTTTAGTCCATCTAATCTTCAACTTGGGACCCTAGCTTATTTTTCTGTTGGTCAGTTTATTGAAATTCATTATGGAAATTGAATTCCATTCATCTTATTTTTAGTTGACTTTGCGAATCTCACACACTCGGAGTAGAAGATGGGGATAAGTAGAATCCTAGAGAAAAAGATTTCACACTGGACAGGCATGTGGCACCTTAAAGTGGATTTGGGAAAAATGATCCAGACAGCTTGGCAAGTGAAAAACATGATGATAATAGCATGTTCTGTCAACTTGCGAGAGAAAATATTCGCAGGTTTCTGTTTTGTCATTCACATAATGATGTGCATTTTCAGAATGACTTAATAAATTAAAACTTACTGCCATCATTTAAATAATTTAATAAATAGTGGCATCATTTAAAATATATTTGTTTTTGTGAAATGGGAAGAAAGCATTCAAAAGAAAAGACAAACTGATGAGGTAGAAGGAAAGGAAGGAAAGGGGAAAATATATATGTATTGACAAGATAGTTAGGATAGTTATACAGCTAGCTTCTCGTAGTTTTCTTAGCAAAGAATGTTCTGTGCTGCTATTGTTTAGTCCAGACACTATATATATATATATATAGAGAGAGAGAGAGAGAGAGAGAGAAAGAGAGTTATTGTTTGTTTTGCTTTGTGGGACAGAGGTTTGAACTCACAACCTTGCACTTTCCAGGCAGGCACTTGTGGTATAAATCTATCTCCCCAACTTCTATGCCTATATTTTGTACTTTGATTATCTAAGAAGACAGCAATACATGATATCCACTATTGCAACTGTCCTACTAACCTGTTTTAAAATTTTCTTTCATTGTTGATTCTCTCTCTCTCTCTCTCTCTCTCTCTCTCTCTCTTTCTCTCTGGTGGTACTGAGGATTCAAATCAGGGCCCTGCTCTTGCCAGGCAGGTGCTTATTCTACTGAACTATCTCCCCGGGCCTGAATTTTTTCTCCTTAAAATAAACTTCAAATAAAATATGTCTGATTGTGCATGTGTGTGTATTTGCATATGTATGTTTCTGTTTGTTTGTGTTTGTGTGTGTGTTGTGGGTTTCAATTTTTCTTACACTGTCACTCCTGTTCCCTCCCATCTTTCTAGATATGAGCTTCAATCTCTTTTTAAAACATATTGTTGTCCTTTTATGTCTCTGATTTGTTAATTTCTGTTTATATTTCTTTTGCTTTGCATTTTATACAAACAACTGTTTGACAGTTTTAGACTTCTAGCCAGCTAGGGAACATTACCTAACTAATCCTGTCCTGAGTCTGGTAAAAAACGTCATTATTAGACATTCTGTTTTCTATACATGTGAAAAGCGAGACAGTGTTAAAGAGGGTTTGCCGAAATCTGGGCAGAAGGCCAGTTCCAGCCTGTACTGCACTCTCACGTGCCATCTCCTCAGCCATATTGCTTCTGTTTCTTCTCCTCAGTGCCTTTTCTCTGTTGTTCTTCAGTATATCTTATTTACCCTGAAAATATAAACTTCATTTATTTCTATTTCAAAGAAGTATAAATTCTCCTCTTCAACAGCAGTTTTAATTATATGTTTCCTCCATTCCATTTTGGCTTATCCTACTTTTGTGTTGAATTTCATAAGATTTTTAAAATATCTTCCATATTTTTTAACTTTCTAATTTTAGAATTACAATTCAGCATGCACACATTTTCTCAATATAAACCATTCAAATACATTAATGTCAATGATCTGTATGCAAAAATATTGAAACATATATTTCACTGGGATGATGAAAGGATGAAATAAATAACGTATCTTAGGTGCCTGGCATAGTACCTACACATGATTTATTTAAATCTTCTTCCTTTTTTAAAAATCTCTATTATTTTTGTATGTTAAAACACATTTTGCTGGAGCCCGGCGGGATGGCTCAGTGGTCTAGAGCGCCTGCATGGGAGGGCTTGGGCGGCTTCAGGGACCGCGTTTCGATCCCCGGCACCACATGCTGCGCCAGCCCTGCCCTCGGGGCAGGCTGAGCCAGCCATGAAATGAGTGAATAGACAAGCAGGGGTTCTGAAACAAGAAAAAAATAAATAAATAAAATTAAAAAAAAAAAACACACATTTTGCTTACATACAAAGATTAAGATTTTAAAAATTCAGTATTGTGAGCGTCAATGAATTAAATTCATCTAATGATTGTTTCAGACCAATACCATGACTTTGGAAATGCTGCTCAGATTATCTTAATTAGTCACGTCTGTGGTCCTATCAGCCTGAATGTGCCCAATCTTGTCAGATTATTCAACAATTTTATGTAAAAGGCAGTATTCATTCTCTAGGCCTTTGAGACTGGTATGTACCTTGAGGCTAACCTATGTTGTTGCATACTGTATAAGGAGTTTTGTCCTTACATGTGTTTTTAATTTTCCTTTTGATGAGCATTGGAGTTCTTTCCAATTGGAAGCTAGATTTCTGTATCATTTTTAAAAAGCTTTTCCTGAAAAAATATTTATCTTATGAACATATCTGGGAAGAGAATTGCTGAGGCATAACAAAAGTCTATGCTTACATTTATAAGACATCCACCAGTTCATCAGTCCATTTTCCACTGTTCCCAGAAATATATGATAGTCTTGTTCCTCCACATTCTTGCCGTGGTTGGTTATGATAGCGTTGTCATAAATTGCTTCAAGTTCTTTTGTTCAAGAGATGAAAATTTTGAATTGACAAAGCACAGCTGTGCTAGCAGCCCTGATGCCAGCAGGTGATGCTGGGTAATTTTAGATGCAAGTAATGTTCGATGCTGACTGCTGGTCATGGCTTCGTCCAGCTATCAATGTAGATCAACTCTGGTCTGTGCTGCTGACCTTCTGTTATCTGGAGTTTATTAGTACCAAGAGTCCCTGGATTTATACCCCACCCCACTGTTAATACAACTACCAAATCCACAACATTCAGGATCAAAATCCCAAGTAAACTTCCAAGAGCTTCCAGGCCCATACTAGGTGAGAAATAAATCATAAACAGATTTACAAGACCACCAGGATGCATCTTTTTTTTTTTTTTTTTTATTCAGGACCCGTGTGGAAACACAAATGTATCATCACACCAGAGAAAGCCCTACTGGACTACACTATGAAGCATGAAGAAGTTGCTGCTTATTTAGCAAGTATAAGCTTATGATTGGCCCAAGTACATGTCAATAATTAGCTCAATTTCCAATCTGTTGATTGGCCAGTGCAGGCCAGTGATTGTCCCTGTGAGGGACACACGTCTTAAGATAGTCACAGTTGTCAAAGAGAAAATTAAAGGTAATTGTGTGATGCAAGTTGTTTGGTAGGTCTGAGTGAAAGTGGTAAGTCTGAAGCAAGAATCTTAGAGATAGTTAGTCATATTCATTATATCTTACTGAGATTTGCAGTGGTTGGGACATCAACAGTAGGTCTAGAACTCTCTTATTGATCTTAGACATACAAAGTTATCCCACATGTTCAGAACTATCTGAAGAAATAGGAGTAGGACAGGGTCATATTAATTAGTAAATAAAATTCATATATCATGATTTTGCATCTCTGATGCATGTGGGATTTTGCTATATTTAGTATGAAGTTTGATTTGCTTCTTTATGTTGATACTAAACACGTCCATTTTTCAGATCTCATTGTGATTTTGTTAAGATCTTCAAACCAAAGGACTATCTTGTAGAACAGTTTCTTGTATAAAAAGACAATTTTTGTATGAACTTATCTGAAGTTGTATTAGAATCTAACTGTGGGCCGGGGATATAGTTCAGTGGTCCCAGTACCTGTGTAGTAAGCACAGGGTCCTGAACTTGATTCCCAATTTTAAAAAGAAAGAATATAACTGAAACATAAGCAGATATTTTAATTCAATATGAAGCTTTAAGATCACACTTGAAAATTCAAGATATGAAACAGCCCCTAGACAGCTTACGAGCTGAAATATAAAATGTAGGGTTAGAAAACCTACCACGTACTAATAAATCATTCCACATTAATTAAAACCTTTTGATCTGGAGAATGAAAAGAAAGGTAATAAATTAATCACACAGAAAAAGACTTGAAGTGTAAATTTAATTTATAGTGACAGGAGAATATTAGCAAATACCATGAGTATTTTCTATTTGGAATAATATATAAATATTTAACCTTGTCTTTCAATCAATATAAATTAAAATATAAATATTTAAGCCTAAGATTCATAAATTTTTAGGGCAAAGAGGAGCATCATGACCACTAATGTCTTGGACATCAAATAAAGTACAGAGTTGAATGTAGGCTTAGTGTAAGGTGTGGCAGTCATTTCTAGTGACTTTTTTCATCCCTACCACACAATATTGGCATCTGTATTCATGTCCTGATGACCAGGAAACAGAGGGACAGGAGGAGCTGAGAAGCAAGGTCCATCATTGAAAGTCATACCCGAGTGATCCACCTCTTCTCACCAATGCCCTCCTCCTCCAAAAGGTACTCAGTTGCTGAATTCAGCAGCAGATAAATCTGCCAATGCGTACAATGTGCCCATGATGCAAGCGTTATCCAAATGTCCTGCCTCTGTGCTCATGAGAGTTATGAGGGTCATCCTGGGTCCATACTATAGTACTTCCCTTCATCTTGAAAACATTCATGCATAATTTTTTATAAAAATATAAATATATCTAGCCCATTCCTAAGACAAACAAATTTTTAAGAGTTCCAGTAATATTGAAAATTCCAAGTTCACTGTGTCCTCTGGAATTCAATACAACCTTTTATCTCTGATCCCATGGAAACATCAAAATAATATTAAGTAGTACTGATATACAATGGTAAAATATAATCTGTCTTGTTTCAAGTAGGGAGAAATAGAGGAATTTTTTTGAGTAGTCCCTGTGTCCCCTTGGACCTTAGCTTACGGTTTCTAGAACTACCCTATCTTTAAACTTTTCGAAGCTCCTCCTACAAACCAGTTCCAAAGGCTTCTAATTAGATGGGCAGATGTATTCAAGGCCACAAACCCACTTCAAAACATCTCTTACTCACTTTTGCTTTTTAATAGGACTCAGTACTGTCATTCACAGCTTAAGCATGAGAGGTTTATTTTGGCTCACGTTTTCAGGCAATTTTTGACTAGAATGTAGCTCAAGGAAGAAAGGGCCCAAAGAAAAGGTACGTCAGAGAAAATCTTCTCATGTCCCGGTGGGTAGGAAGTAGGGTAAGAAATGAAGGATGGGGAAGGATGACTCCGCCCTCAGCGCAAGCTCCAGGGACCCGCCTCTTTGATGAGGCTCCAAGCTCTCACGGCACATTCTCCCACTCAACTCACCAGTGCGTGAGTTCACAGTGAATACAATTCCCCATCATTCATCCCCTGTTCCAAAGCCCTGCCTCTGAACTCTTGAGTTATGGGGGACATTGCAGGCCCAAAACAGACAGCATAGTAGGGTAGAATGTGACCAACAAGGGTGATGAAAGAAGCCAGGGCTCACATGGCTTGAAGTTTAAGGACACAAAACCACAAAGATAGCCAACTGGTAAATACTTCTAGCATGGTAGTCAGTTATCTAACTATTTCTCACTGTAGTCTCTGGTCTGATTTTACTTTTATGTTAGGTATCTATTTTCCCATTTACCTAATTGCACTAATTTTTTGTTTGTTTATTTGGTACAACATACAGTACTGGAGATTGAACCCAGGTGTCAGCCCTTGCCAGTCAGGCGCTTAGACTGCCGAGCTTTCTCCCCAGCCCTACCTAGCTATACTAAATGGTAACCAAAGTGCCCAAAATTTTAAGGAGGCATTAAAAATCAGTGACAAAGAAACACTACTATTTATACAACACTATATAAAAGAAAAATACTGCTAGTAGAACTGTTATACTTCCATATATATATATATATATATATATATATATATATATATATATTTTTTTTTTTTTTTGTGGTACTTTGGATTGAGGTATCAGGACCTTGCACTTGCCAGGCAGGCATTTATCCTACTGAGCTATCTCCCTATCCCCAATACTATGTTTTTAAAATGCACTTTTAATTAGTATAAGCTTATAGTACAAGTTCCCATTCACTGAGGGAGCTGGTATAGATATATAACACATCTGAATTTCTTTTATATCCTCTTTGCTTTCCTTTTCCCCTCCTTCGGTCTCTTGATCTTTTCATTTGAGTAAATTTTATCTCATTGGTTTCTATATTATCTACCTTTACTTTTGTTTCTTATTTATAATTTGTGTTTCTCTTGTGAGAAAATCCATATGATTTATGAATTTGCACATCAGATTTAATCTCATTTCATATTATGGCTTGAGGGTTTATCCATTTTCCCACCAATCACTTGGCTATCTTTCTTTATTGCAGAGTAGTACTCCACTGTTTGAAAGCACTGTGCCACAATTTCTTTAGCCATTCAACCGTTAATGGTTCTATAGCCTGCTTAGATATCAAGGTCATTGGGAGTCCATTTACAGGAGATTCTCTTGAACAATAAACATTTCGTGAAGTGACATAATGCATACTAACATAAAATAGGAAGTAATAAGACTTCAACATAGAACTTCCAAAATATTTAGGGATGGAAGAATGTGATTGTAGAATTCCTACATAGACTCTAAAAACAGGTTCATATTCTAAGGTGGTGTCCCCTAAATATGTCCATACTTTAGTCTTTGGAACCCATGATTATGTCACAGTAGACATTAAAGAGAAATTAAATCTGTGGACAGAAGAAGAGTGTCGATGAGATGAGCTTCAGATGGAGTGACTGCCCTGGATTTTCTGTGCAGGCCCCGTGTAATATGCCTATAAATGAAAGTGAGAATCCTCACACCCATCAGATATGATCTGCAAAACACTCCATGTTCATTCTAGGCTTTCGATGTAGAAAAAGACTGTGAGGAAAGGAATGTGGATTCCCTCTAGCAATTGTAGAAGGAGAAAAAAAGCTTTCATACAGTATTAGAAGAAAGATAGCTGTATAAATTTTTGACTCTACCTCCTTGTGACCAATTCAAATTTCTCAGTTCTAGAGCTGTAAGAGAATCAGTGTATGTGATGTTAACCACTCAACCTGTGGTAATTTGTTACACCAGTAAGAGAGAACTAATGTAATTACTGAACCAACACTTCTAATTTTTAGGAGTTATTTCAATTAGTTGTTATCTGATATTTGTGATTGATAAAACCACATTGTTTTTCAAATTATCATGTTTCTTGATAAAAAGCTCTATCTGACAAAACCTAGCAAGCAGGATACTTATTTTAAGAGCTTTTCCAGGCACACGTCCCATCTTAATTTCAGGCTAGCTAGGTTCATTATTATGATTGAAAGGGAGGAAAACACTCGAAGACTTCCTGAGAGTGCCCTTGATTGGATAAATCACAGGTTGCTCTATCTGTCGGGCTATCTTTCCAGAGAATCAAGGACCTTATTACTGAGAATCTATTCAGCAAGAACCATTGCCAGTAATCAAATATCAAGACACTTTTTGACACTCGTAATTAATAATATGGATTTGTTCATTGGCCCTTAAAATTATCAGAGTGTTTTTTAAACTGCAAAGGCACATTTTCAATAAAAAAAAAAAAACAAGATCCACATAGGCCAGTGTCCTCAAACATTACACGGGATGTGGTGATTTATTAGGAGACAATTTTCACTATTAAAACATAAATTTACCTTAAACCTTCAATTTATGTTTAAAAAAAAGTTTTGAAAAGAGACATTGAGTTAGAAACAAAGAATATTAAATTCCTTTGTCAAAATGGTTTCATCTCACGTCTTACCAAAGATCATTGGGATATACTAAGCAATACAAATACTTAATAGCACAAAGGAATCTTCTCTTTAGAAATGAACATCTCCTTTCTCTTTAATGTTTCTATTTCATGACAGCGGTAAATGCCTTAAGACTCAAAGATCATGTGAGGCCAGCCATCTGCAGACCCCACTTGAAAATGTCCACTGATCAATCGCATCTCTACATATTAAGATATATCTGTAAAATAGACCAAGGCTTGCAGCTTTGGGAGTGAGTCCAACAAAGAAATTTCTAGCTGTGTTTGCCTCCTAGCAACTGTTCCCATAGTGCTCCAAACAGACCATCACCTTTCCATCTTCCTCCCCTGCCCTATCTCCTTTCTCATTAAGCATAATTTTACTCAACAACAAAAACTAATAAAGCGGAACCTTTCTATGACCTGAATGCCACTGGCATTTTCTCAGAATAGCCACTTTCTATAACAATTATACATTAGTGAAAAATACCAGAATGTATAAAAATAGAAATAATTTCTGTATTATTATTACCATAGTGGGTCAATTAAGGGAAACATAGGTCTATGACTTTCACAAGTTTGGTGTAGAACCTTGTGGAAAGTTACTTTGCTTTGTCTTATCCAGAATTTGGAGGTTATACTGTGATCTATTATAGCACAGTTAATGAGTTGGCTACAGGATATTATATCATCAATAGGCTTTTAAAATGTTAGAAGGTATAATATTAAATTGTGTGATAAAATAACCTACACAATTGTGCAAAAATTAGGCAAAAATATCTGTAGGTGTTGCATTGCAACTCATAATTCTACTGGCATATTTAGCTTCTTCTCTACCCCTAATCGAATGAGTATGCTATAAGATCCCCTGCGCATGCCTGGAAACATGGCTATGTCTGAATCTTACATATGCTATTCTTATGCATATATAGCTATGATAAATTTGTAAGTTAGTAAGCGGCTAGCAACATCTATTAGTAAAATAGAACACTTATGAGAAATAAACTATAATAAGATAGTCAATATCTTATACTTTGGTACCACTACTATTAAGTTAAATAAATAGTGTTTTAATGTAAGCACTGTGCTACTTATGCCAAGCACACAGTACGATGGTTGAGGTAACCAATAAGTGAACAATAGAAGGGTAGGTCATACACGGTAGATACACTGTAAAAAGTGATGATGCATGTCCACATAGGATGGAGCAGGGAGGCTTGGTGTTTTACTCTACTAGCCCAAATGGTGAACAATTTAAACCTTGTGAATTATTCCTTTCTTTCACCTTTCATTTAACAGTTCTGGGAGATCTTAGGTGGCTGAAATTGTGGTAAGGGAAGCCACAGGTTAGGATGAGTATATGTAGACATACAGGATACCCATTCGGTGAGCGCTTAGACATGTGCAACGCTCCTGGAAATTAAAGTAGGACAGATTTCCTTAAGCATATTAAAGTCTTTCACCCCCTCTCTAGTCACAGTCTCTGATAAATGTCCATGACATGCTGGGCGTGGTGGCGCACGCCTGTAATTCCAGCACTCAGGAGGTTGAGGCAGGAGGATCGGTGAGAGTTCGAGACCAGCCTGGGCTACAAAACTGAGCTGAAGGCCAGCCTGAACTGTACAGTGAGACCCTGTCTCAAAAAGACAAAAGAAAATGTCCCTGACACAATCAATATCTATTAAGGAATGCAAGTTTTCTCCTGCATAATTTCAGGTTTGTCTCAGACCCTTTACACCATATTGAAAAACTTACATCCCTTTTTTGCTTCATTTGGATACGGAAAATCCTACAGATCTGTTAGACAGAGAGGTGTCTAATGCCTAAAAGATTCTTAAGCTTGCATTCCTAAGTCTAGAGTTCTGATATGCTCTGAATCTTCTCTCGATCTCTTGAGGAATCTCCCAAGGTCACTGTGCATTCAAAACCGATGTTCCCTGTGTCCTATATCTCACATTTTTTTTTCCCTTAGGTAAGAGCAGTCTAATTCCATATCCTATTCCAGATTTATGAATGATTTATAATACCTGAATGGTATATCCCTCTGGGGTAGTATCTAACCAAATATCACGAGAGCTATGCTAAATTACATCATATTAATAGTAGAAGTAAGAGTAATAATATCTAAAAATCTATGGCCCCTTCACTGTTAATCAATCTACTAAGAATTTCACCTGTGTGCTTGATGAGCTGTCTCACCAGTGTGTACAAAAATCTCTCAATTTTATCTGGTTCACCAATCTCCTAGAGTAAACATTAGTGGTTCGCCTTGTAGAAAACTCAACCAGTCTGAATTTATAGGACCAGAGTGAAAAATAGAAATTTCTGATTCATGAATTTTGAAATGTAGCCACAATTATATTCCTTATTCAAATGCACAATAATTTTTTGATTGGGCACATCTATTTTTATTTGGACTCTCTTCTGTATTTTCATGTTAAAAGTACAGTAGAATTTCTATAGTTGCTCTTAAATTTGAAGTTACATATTTACAAAATAATTTTGGATTAAGTTTGTGATATATATATATATATATATATATATATATATAATAACCATGTATATTAATCTAGGTTTAAATATTTTCAACACTTTCAGAAAGTCTCATAATCTTTGAGTAATGCAATTAAGTTATATTGCTAGTACCTTAGCAATATGGCAGCATACATTTTAAGACAAAAGCTTTAGCACTTTTGCCATGTATTTCATTGAGTACAGTTCAGCGGAGTTGCTTAGTACTCAATTTCCTGTAAGCCTTTATGGAAACACTTGAAGTGATGCATATGTTCATTAATTTTATTCACATTCCCACACTATGTATATGTGTACTTGTAGATAAGTGCTGCTTTGCACCTTAATATGTATAATATTTCAATAAAAATTAAAGGGGAATATCAAATAGAATCACAGAAGGTCAATTGTAAATGAGATAATTGTGCAGGGTCTATTATATTTGAAAATAGCTTATTACTCTAAAAATCAGTTCAACAAAACCACACAGCTTCTAATAGAATATTCACACTTAAAAGATCAATACTGTTATCTGCTTGTTTGTGGATTTACATTTCCTAACATTTACAGATTTCTGATTTTAAAAAGAATCTACCTTTCTGCTTAGGGAAATAATATGTGCAGAACAATTTTTCATCTCAAATTCCTAGCTCTGTTCTGATGGAGGTTTAGCTTTTAGGGCATATGTGAAATATTGGGCTCAGTTCTCATTATCACCTGTTAATTACCTACTGTGAAGAATGTGCTACCTGATAATGACACATTGTAAAACAATGATCGAATTGTTCCCTGAACCCCAGAGGTAACAGTGTGAATGTCTTTGTTTTCAGTGACCCGCTTGTCACAAAATGGGGCCATCATTTTAGGACCAGTTAATTCTATAAAATCACCATTATATCCCTGTTCCAAAACATAATGTAGTCGTTGTATTTCCTTCCTTCCTTCCTTCCTTCCTTCCTTCCTTCCTTCCTTCCTTCCTTCCTTCCTTCCTTCCTTTCTTCCTTTCTTTCTCCCTTTCTTCCTTGTATTTGGTACAGGGTCTCACTGTGCATCTCAGACTCCCAGTGATCCTCCTGTTTTCAGCTTCCCCAGCACTGTGACTACAGGCATACACCAACAGCCTGGTCTAGGGTTGGGGGTGGGGGGTGGGGGGGCTCAGTACACCCTGGGAGTGGCACCACACTGCTTGTGGTGTTGGGGATCAACCCCAAGTCTCTACGCTTGCCTAAGCAGGCACTTAGTCCATTGAGCTATCTTTCCAGCCCACAGTCATTGTTTCCTGTATTGATCATGGAAGGAAAGAATTCTTCTTCACATAAAATCATTAACAATGTAAAGGAAGTGAGTAGTCATAGCTTAGAAAAAAAGGCAAGCTAATTAATTGCATTACTCAAAGATCAGGAGGCTTTTTCTACAGAAAACATTTATGCCTAAATTAACATAGATGGTAAAATACCACAAGCTTAATCAAAAAATTATTTTGTTGGAGCACACACAGTAACTTTTCTTTTTTTTTTGAGGGACTGTGGTTTGAACTCACAACCTTGCACTTGCCAGGCAGTGCCACCGAGCTATCTTCCCAGCCTCCACACATCTAAGCATTTGATTCCAAATATAATAGCAACTATAGAAATTCTACTGTAATTTAACGTTAAATTACAGAAAAAGTACAATAAATTTAAATTGAATTATAAACATTTATAGATGATTTTGCAAATTGTACATTTAAGAGCATAGAGAACAGTGGGTTGATAGAGTTTAGAACAGGGAGAGGCAATAGTATTGTACTAGGAGCCCCAAATTTTCTCTTTTATAAATTTAGAAAAGGTGGTAAAATGTTGTAATAAGCAGCCTCTCTCCCCAGAATCAGTATTAGAATTACCTGAATAAAGCAAATAGACACACACACTAAGAAACCAAGTTCTCTTCTCTCTGAGCTCCAGGCTGTGAATGAGAGCACATCAGCGCACTCCAGTCCTCTCAGAAAACCATGCTTGTTGCTGTGAAAGCCATAAGACTGTTTTTCAGGTTGGAGAGCTACTGTCAGAGGAAAATAGCTGGGCCATTAAGTAAACTATGGAGTGGGGAATCTTAGAAACTCTGAACCTTTGTATTTTGTAAACATTCCCAAGGTGTTAGTAGACCTAGGCCCTGTGAAAAGTTTATAAATTACTTATATTTGTTTTTTTTAATTTCTCTCTAGATATGATTTTCCATTTTCTCAAATACAATTTTATTCTTTCTTTTCAAATCTAAAGCTAATAATAATAATAATAATAATAATAATTCCCTTACAATTTTCTTTATTTTCCTTCCTTAGTCAAGAAGCACTTTGTAAGAGTCAGTCCCTTCTGTTAATATAGCCACATGCTGTACATAAGTAAAACTGAAAATTATATTTTGTGGAAAATGAAGTTTTTTTTGCATGAATTAGTCTTGGTTTTGGAATTTAACATACATTAGGATAGAAAACTTTAAAATATTTAACCTGTGTGATCCTTCACCTACAATGTGTGATTCATTAGGTTGGAGGGGATTTCTCAGAATTTGCCTTTCTAGAAAGTTCACAAAAGACGTTACTGACCTGGACCACATACTGAAAAGAGAGGAAAAAAAGCACATTTTCTGAGAAATAAATTTTCAGATTCCTTTAGGAATTCCTTTTAGTTAAGATGTTTGGAGCTTAAAGATACAAACATAAAATATGAAATTGTAGCTCTCTTCCTTTACAGATAAATCAGTGATCTTCCTTTTAAATCTTAGAAGAGCAATATGCCAAGAAATAGATATAGAAGAAGCAAGTAGGTATGTGAGACCCCACGATGCACACTCAGGTCTCAGCACCGTGTTTCCCCAGCTGTCACTTCATTCCAGGATTCCCTGTGCTGTGAAGCACTCTCTTCCATCGGTTGTCACTGTCCCAAGAAGTCCTGCGTCCAAAGAGTGAAAAACTGACAATAACTAGTATCTGCCTATTTAAGCCAAATTCAGAAGAACTCTTCAGGTTCACCACATGTTGGGAGATGTTTGCCTGAGTGGCTACCGCTATACCTGGCCTTGCAGTTCTCCCTCTCCTCCATGTCAGCTTTGAGTCTTTCACTGTCCTCCCACCCGCAAGGGCGCCGAGGGTGTACCTTACAGAACTTCTGCTCAGTGAACTCCACTGAGGAGTTATTGTTAAGGCAAAAATTAACACATTGTATACTGTCTTCCTAGTAGTTATTCAGACAGGCTTGATACTTTGTCCAAGCCATGTGAGCTTTTCTTTCAATGAACTAAGAGAAACCGATGGATAACTACCTTAACTATCATAGATGTATTTTTTTTTTCCTCTCTCCTGTACTTGGATGAAACCATACAGCAGAGTTAATTTAAAAAAAAAAAATCAACGATTTGGGATGGGTAGATAGCTTGGCAGTCTAAGCATCTACCTAGCCAGTAAAAGACCTGGGTTTGATCCCTACTGTCATATGCCTGAACCCTGGTTTCATAGTGCTGGCCACAAAAACTGGGTGTAGTGGTGCATACCTGCAGTCTCAGCTCTGGGGAGGCTGAGTCAGGAGGAGCCCTACAGTTCAAAGATAGGGACTTAGACCTTATACTAAATAAATAAATATATAAGTAAATATAAAAATCAACTATTCTCTAAACAAAGACAGTAGCAATGGCACTAGCATTTCCTACAGTAGGAGCACTGATGCACCATGCATTCTATATACTGATCATCCACAATAGTGTACATTCTACGATAGCTATTTTCATCTGATTTTCTGCACACAGTGTCAAGTAAATTACTAAGGTAACAATCTTGCCAATCAGAACTCTCAGTACTGTACTTGGTGATATATTGTATTCAATAATACTATCCCATTTTTTGAATTTAATTTAAGTCAAGGAAGAGAGAAAGAGTTCAAAAAGTATGAATTACCAATCCAGAGGTCAAATACTTTCCTTGAGACTTCATTTTTTTTCCTTTAGGCTTGCTTTTTGGCTCAAATTCTATCTTCTAAGTGACATGTGATTCGTGATTAGATGACAAGATGTATTCTACACATCATCTGTCCTATAATTTCTCCAGTGGATCAAAAGACAATAACACTTTGCTTTATACTTTCAAAGAGTTTACTTGACATCTACAGTATTCTGTCATTAGCTTGCTTGCTGTAGTTACAATGTAGAGAGTAGAAGAAACCTATGGTTCTTTTCTTCCATGAAACTTGTATTCCCATGGATGAAAATAAAGACTAAGAAGAAAATACAAAGATAATCAAAATAATTTCGAATACTAATGGTGTAAGGAAAATATACATAGGGAATATTATGTAATGCAAGCAAAATTATATTTAGTAGTCACTTGACCAGTTATAGGGTTTAGAATCTAGACTATCTTTTCCTTATGTTGTAATCAACTGCTGCTCCTCTCTATTGCTGGTGCTAAGATTATTTTCTCTGGCACCAAAAGAAAAGAATATACTTATCCCTTTGCCTAAGAGCCTCTTTATCCAATTACCCTTTAGATTACCTGTCTACTACTCCAGGAAATTTTTGTTTACATTAATAATCACGTTAAATGCCTCAATATAAAGAAGTATGACTTGAGTGGCAGTCTCATAACTACATCTTATATTTGTTTTAGCATTTAGTTGTCAAATATTTCCTTGACTAGACTGTATGGTGCAAAAATGAAATAGTAATTTTGTCATTTTTTTCTCATCTTCACATTCTAGTACCCAAGAGAGTGCTTAAAATATAATAGAAACTCAATCAATTATGTGTCAGGGATTCTGTGTAACACTGGAAGTACAAAATAATAAATAGGTAATTAAATCCGATTACCATGATTTAGAGTCTGAGGTGAATGATTAGTGTGATAAGTTCCATATAAATCTGATGTTATATTAAAGTTATAGTTTAAATACTGAATATATCACAACATAATAATTCTGGAAATTTAGGTATAGTGGGAAGAAGTTTATTCAAAGGGAAGGAACTGGAATAAGAAATATATATATATATATATATATATATATATATATATAAATTCATAATTGTATATTGTACTGATTTCTGCTGGTTTATTGAGAAGCACAGTTAATACTTTATTTTTATTTTCCCTTTTACTTTCTTGTAACTTTTAAAAAATAGTTGTGTATTCTTATATCTGCTATTCTTAACAACAGATTTGAAGACAACATTATGCAGTATAACAAATACAGTTGAATGCATGTTCTTCATTTATTGAAATTCTGTGTCATTTCTAATACTTTCTTAATATTTTTACTTTTCTTTAAAAAATAAAGAAGGAAAAATCTGTCTATCACCATTATATGCGTTAATAAATTGTATAGTTATTGAAATCACTAATTTTTAAACTGTTAGTGACTGATATGATTGTCTTATAGATTATAAATATCTTCTTTTTAGTTCATCAGTTACTTATTTCCTTGAGGTATTTTACATGCCAATAATTTAGATATTTGAAAAAATGTAAACTTACCTCTCCAATTTTATCCATTGTTATTGAGAGAAAAATAGAATAAGTTATTTCTTACTTATATACTTACCATAAGGTAGCCTTAAAGTCACATTATGTCTTTATGCTGAAAAATCAAATTATGAAATTATAAGCTTTACCTTTATACAGAAACCATAAAATACAGAGTATACAAATCCAGATCTAAAGAGTAATGCCACTTTGATTTCCCTGAGTCTTTAATATTGTATAGCACCTAGGTCTTCCTAAGAAAGGGTATATTTATTTATTTTTATTTTTATTTTTTATTCTTTTGTCTTTTTGAGACAGAGTCTCACTATGCAGTTCAGACGGGCCTTGCACTCACTTTTGTAGCCCAGGCTGGTCTCGAACTCACACTGATCCTCCTGCCTTAGCCTCCCAAGTCCTGGGATTACAGATGTGCGCCACCATGCCTGGCTGGAAAGGGTATATTTAAATTATTCAGAATTCTACCTTTCCAGATATGATCAAAGCTTAATTTATTATGTGCTGCACACATCCACATGTACACACAAAGACAGGTAGTTACTCTCCATATTTTTGTGCAGTATAACCACCTCAATTTAACTAAATCATTACGGTAGTAAACTGTCCTTTAACTATCCCGTCAAACACTAAGAACACAGTTACAAGAAAAGAGTCACTATCACATAAGTGTAAAAGTCATCCAGAAAGGTTCTTTCATGGATGTAAATCAGAGGAGTACATCTCATAAAATGAAAGTATTGTTTAATTGACTAAGTGGACCAGCAATTAAATAGCAGAACTATGCTTCAAATTCAAGTATCTAAATTTATAGCCCTATACACTTTTAATGCTAACATGATATTTTCATAGTTATTTTTATCACATTGCAGAAAACTGGAGTGGTAAGTTAGAGCGTACAACTTTTTATACTCTGTGGAAAAAGTAATTTTGAGATAGATTAATAATCCTTGGAGGCATTAGAAAAACAACTATAATTAATTTATTTTACCCAAAGAACTGCATTCAGTTCCATTTTCTCGATGCTATATAGTAGTAGAAAATATGCTGAGAATTCATAGGACTTTATCATTCCATCTGCCATGCATAAGCTCCTAAAATTGCATAGTAGTCTGATATGTAAGAGAAAAAAAGATCATGCAAAATGTTCAGGATATCTTCACACAGAAATCTTTTAATCACCAAAACAAAGTAAAAGCAAAAGAAAACCCACTATCAAACACAAAAGATCTATCTATCCATCTATGTATCTATCTATGTATCTATCTATGTATCTAGCTAGCTAGCTAGCTAGCTATCCATGTAAATGTATTTATTTCTCCTTTTTACCTGAAATGTGTTCTTCATTTTCCCATTAATGATTATATTAACAAGAAATTTTAGAGGCTCTGTGTTCCTTAGATCTTCAGGGTTAGTTTGCAGGTCTGGAGCAT
This sequence comes from Myocastor coypus, assembly GCA_004027025.1. NCBI lineage: Eukaryota > Metazoa > Chordata > Mammalia > Rodentia > Myocastoridae > Myocastor > Myocastor coypus. The sequence continues at coordinate 7,526 of PVJA010017927.1, read as the reverse complement.
ATATTTTCGGGCTCTGCAGTTTCTTGCACCTTATGAGGACTAATTTCTTTAGACAAATGAGGAACTGAGAGGTTTTAAACATTTATTCTCTGAGAAGTGAACACTCAAAAACCAGTTATCCTCTCTACTGACCTGAGTTCATTGTCTTCAGGACTGAATGCACAAGGAAAAAAAAAATCGATTATCAACTTTCTTTTTATGTGAATGCAGATTGACTTATTTTTCAGTCACTGAATCCATCTGAGATCATCACATACTTAGATTCCCTGCTAATATAATCATTTGAATGTTCATTTTGATTGGTGTAAATGTCTGATTTAGGGCACATTTACAGAACAATGAGGGGAAGACTGGATACTTTGGTAATTGCATCAAGTCGTTCTGTTACATGATGTTAGACACAGTTCTACTAAATCCATACGTTTCCTTAATCATTTAAAAACTGTATAATTTGGTGCACTGCTTGTTAAAGTATGAAGCTTAGAGCAAAGCCAACACAAGATTTGGAGAATATTAATGTTTTTATACACAAAAGGCACAAAGTAGAATAACCAAAGTCGTTATCATTATTTCTAATGCCTTGATAAAGGCAAAATTGACATTTTCATGGCTCAAGGACATAACTAAGTAGTCATACTTTACTCATTACTGAATACTGTGCTCTATCCTCTTTAGTGGCATAGGAAGAAATACAACACTCCTGTTTCATGGCCATGAAAGTTTTAGTTTGATGAAATTATGGATTTTTTAAAAAACTGAAATATTTAATTGAAAAAGTATTGGTATGAATGCTTATGTTAGAATGTTATAGTATTGTGACAAAGTATGATTGATGATAGATAATTCTAGGAATATTTAGATAGTAGATGAATATATACTAGGAATATATGATAGTAATGAAAGTAATATATGAATGGAAAATGGCAATGAAAAGGATTAAAATCAACTTCACTCAGTGAGATTGGGCTAAAAGTGGAAAGCCACATGACAGGGACATAGCTCGGTGGAATCAGTGCTTTCCTGGTAATCGCAAGGTCCTGCGTTCCGTCCCTGGTACTACAAAAACAAAGCAAAACTGAAAAACCATGCCAAACAGTGAGCAGCAAAAACAGTCATTCACATCAAATAGCATGGCTGGATGTGTGATGAGCGGGAAGCAAAGCAACAAAAGCAAGCAGTAACTTCCCCAGAAGACAGAGGGTTTGCAGCATCTCAGGATTTAGAAAAGTTTAATTAAAACCTTGCAGAGAAATTTCAGAGAAAGGTGTACAGACACTGGCCCTTTTTTACTGGATTACAGAGAGTGCAAAGAAAATTCCATCATTTAAGAAAGGGTCCTGATACAGTAAAAAAAAGCAAATGCACCAAGTCTGTATAAAGATTGGAACCCAGAAACGAAACTGGAAAATTGTAGATGTTTTCCAGTGACTAGCAAGTTTAATTTCATTTCACAAATATGGTTTTCGGCTCTCTCATAGGCTAGCCTCTTCTTCCCTATGAGAAAATGGATTTCTTTGAGAAGCTTCAAGTTGGGTGTAGTGGATCACACCTGCAATTCCAGCACTCAGGAGGCTGAGCAGAAGGATCCCCAAATTCAAACCCAGGTTTCATGGCATAGTTTGTCCATGGCCAACGTGAGAAGAATAAGCAGCTTCCTTCAACCCAGCCTTCAAAAATACACTGAGATTACAGTTGCAGCAGAAGTGGCCTGGGTGGTCAGGAAGCTCGGAATTTTAGGCCAAGTGAGGGACAGAGTGACCTACAAGAGAGCACAGATCCCTAAAAACAGGCTTTGTACCTTTTTTTTGTTGTTGATGTGAATTCTGGTTGAAAGTTTTCCTTAGCCAGAGTAACTGCATATCTGGAGTATGCTTCTAATTTCTAAATCGCAGTGACTTCCAGTGGACCCTCAGCATCCTTTCCCCATGGGGGATCCTAGAAGAGATTATCGTCTCTAGAATAAGTGCTCTCAAGAATGTGCATGCGGTGTCTTGATTTTTAAGGGTTTTGTTTTGTCTAGCTTTGTCTAGCTTAAAAGAAACAATTATCAACAATTTTTAAAAGCATGTATATTATGTAAACATGAATACATATTTATTATTTTATTTTTATATACCTACATTTAAATATATATTTAGTAACAAATGTTTTTCATATATAATGAGAGATTAGGAAGTGGAATATTTTAAGTTTTTAAAAAGTGTTTGTTTTTAGGGGCTGGAGAGATAGCTCTGTAGCACAAGTGCCTGCCTGCCAAGTACAAGGTCATGAGTTCGAACCTCAGTCCTAAAAAAAAAAAAAAATGTTTTTGTTTAATGTTACCAAATCTTAGTATCTTATCTTACTTTATATTGACTGCTTTGGGATTACACATAGGTAAGGCTTTCTTACTTGCTTACACACACACACACACACACACACACACACACACACACACAATTTGTTAATTGTTACATGTTTTCTTTTTTATATTAACAGAGGGCCTTTTTATCCACTAGACTGCCTCTTCAGCTTTGTCAGTGATTCTTAAATACCATGTTCTTAAGAAAGAGAATACAATGAGAATATAGCTGCTTGGTAACTTGCAGGTATTTACAAGCGAAGCCTGAAGTGCCGCATAGCTTACCCTATGGATCGTTGAAGTCTTACGGATTTCCTTTAAGAATAAGGCCACATTTCCATCAGTCTACAATATAAAGGTAACTTCGATGTAAACACGATTTTAAATGAATTAGCATCTTAAAAATTTCAGGAGTATTTATCTTTTTACTTCAAGAACAGGTTAATGTTTAAATCACAATTAGCAGTGTATTCCCGTACATGAATCAAATTGACAGGTCATCAGGTAAATCCATGAGTTAAATTTTAAACTTTTGAAATGAAATTTAACATATGTAAAATGAAGTTTTAACTCTTAAGTCCAAAGATTAAGGAATCTTTCAAAGTGAATGCTTTGGTGTAATAGTTACAAAATAAACATATAAAACTTCAGCATAATGCCAAAAATCTCTTTAGCACAAGTGACTACATTACACTTGAAGATATTTACTATCTATGTAACACAATAAACACATGTTGTCAATTTGATTGCTTATATAAGCAATATAAACAAGACATTCATATATGAAGAGCTATCTGTAAGGATTAGCATTTTATTTTCTATATAATATTTTATAATTCCATTCAATAATTGGTTCATCTATCCTATTTGATATAGACATTTGCATTATTTTCAGTTTGGAGTTTGAAAAACTACCACTATTTTTTTATTTTTATGCAGCGTGGACTCGTAGTGATCCTCTTGGTTTTTCAGCCTCCTCAGCGCTGGGATTACAGATGCACCCCACCTGCCCAGACTCCATGGCTGGTTCAGTGTCTCTGGGTGCAGGGCCCATGCAGCTTGCGGTGCTGGGGATCAAACTTCAGCCCCTGCACATGCTAAAGCAGGTGTTCAGTCTCCTGTGCTATCTTGCCCGCCCCCAAAAAATTAATACTGTTGGAATCACCCCTCCATGTATTTTTACTTATATTCATGAGCAACTTTCTGCTCACTGTATGTGTAGATATGCCTACAGGGTAATCAAATGCTGAAGCTTAGGGCAAGCTTTACTACACACTGCAAGATAAAGTTCTAGAGAGACTGAAACTATGTTCTTCCTGCCATAAACATTCATCTCACGTGTCCGACTGTTTAGGCTATGGTAGCCAAATGTGCATTTAAACTTCAGGGTAACTAGCACTTTGAAGACATATTTAGACATCAAGGAAAGCAAGTTATCTCTAAGTTTGACTCATTCAATCAGTTGAGGGTCTAGATTTAAAAGACAGGGATACCCTGACCAAGAGTGCATACCCTCCAGAATTCAGACTATGTAGTCCCCACAATAACAAGGACCAATTATCTAAAATCTCTGTGTCCACCTGTCTGTCTGTCTATCCATCTATTTATCTACTTCTATCCATTCACACATATACCATTGTTTCTTTTTCTCTGCAGAATCCAGCAGTAGGATTTCTTTTTAATTCTAGATATTCTGTGTATGTCACCATCTGACTGCGCAGGTCATTTCAAAATTTGCCTGTTTACATGGAAACCCCAAAGGGATAGCTTTTAGAAGGTAGATGGCTCATCAAGTCTGAATTTATTTGATGTAGGAATATATTCTTAGTTATAGCTATTTATCGACAAAGACTCAATTTGTCTGTTTTTTATGTGAATAATCCTCCATTGTGTAAAAATAAAACATCTTCTTTATCCATTCTTCAATTGATAGGCATCTGGTTTGTCTCCAGGATTTATTTAGGACAAATTGCGTTGCTATAAATGTGGATGACAAGCCTCACTGTGGTATGTCACACAGGGTTTCACTTAACAAAGTAATATGAACTTCACAGTATTTGCTGGAATCCTCAGTGTTGTCTTCCAACCAGTTATTCATATCACCAGACATGCACATAAAAGTGGAAGAAGAAAGAAAAAAAAAAGAAGGTAGATGGCTCAGTTATGGATACAGAGCCCATAGTGGGGTGGGTAGTACGATAAAGGAGCCTAGGAGGACATCTTTCCTCTTTCCCAGATACAGGGATGCAGCTGCAATGCACTCTTGATGGACCAGAAGGTCCTCCTCAGATACCAAATCTGCAGGTACCTGAATCTATGATGTCTGCCTTTCTAGAACTGTGAAAAATGAGTTCCTATTCTTTAGAAATGATGTTGTACATGGCATAAAAGTTTGAAGGGACTAAGACATGGGCTGTGTAGTGGCATGTACGTATTTGTTTTAGAATTTCCCTAAAAAACTGATAAAATTGAGTGCTCTGTAAATATACCTAGTCACCAAGGTATTGTCCTTGTCTAACTGCCATTCAAGTACTTTGAACAGACCATGTCTAAAATCAAATTACCTTTTATGTTGGTAAACTTCAATAAACTTTTTTTGTGATTTAGAATAAACTGTTTTCCAAATTAATTGGAAATGTATCGCCCTTTTACTCCTTAATAGTTTGTTGTCATGACAGAATTTCTTAATTTTAATTAATTAGCAATAGCTTTAGGGATCTGTTGAAGAAACACTAACCTACCCCAATATGAAGATATTGTGCTCTAGGCTCCTGTGCGTGTTTTCCTGTGTTGATTTTACTTTGTGGTCTGTCATTCAACTGTAGTTGCTCTTATTCTCTTAAGAATGAAGTAGGAGTCAAAGTGCATTTCTACAGTAGTATACATTAGATCCAGTAACATACACTGAAGAGATTTTTTCATTGCATTTCAATACTTCCACTGCATTTCAGGGAAATATTTTAAAGCTGTGGGACCAATGTTTACTCTTAAGTTAGTTAACCCAGACTGGCCTTAAACTCATAGCAGTTCTGCCTGAGTCTCGTAACTGCTGGTAGCACAGGCATGTACCACCATACCCCAACTGTTCTTTTTTATTAAGTTACTTTTTCAATCTATTATGATTATCACATAGCCTTAGTTACTTCACCTTAGGAATAAATGCAATTATCATTAGATCAACCTGACTGATCTTTTAATACATGTAATGGAGTGTCTTCAGTATTTTTCCAGTAATTTTCATTTTTGGGTAAATTTTGGAATAGCTTTTAATTTACGCAAGTCTCATGAAATTTGATCAGAACTGTGCTTTAGATGAGAATAACATCTTCACAATAATGAGTTTCCTAAATTATAAATATGACAAATTCTTGTATTAATTAATAAATTAATTTACAGTCTGAAAATTTTTTATGGTTTCTTTGTATAAGACTCATGCACTTTACTTATATATACGTATATATGTATATATATATATATATATATATATACATATATACGTATATATACATATATATATAAATGTTTGAGGGGTTTTTTTACATTATAAATCTCTACTTTCTTTAAAATTTAATGTCACAGTTTTTCAATTGTTAACGTGTGTTTTATTATTGAAATTTTAAAAAGAGCAAAAATACAATGTGATAATGCTCCCTGGTTTTGAAGGTTTTTTTTTTTTTTCAGTACCAGGGGTTGAACTCAGGACCCTGTGCTTGCCAGACAAGTGCTTGTTCATACTGAGCTATCTTCCCGACCCCCAAATTTTTGTTTTAAAAATATGTGTTATGTTTATACCTGGTCTTACTAACTGTGTGTATTAATCCTAACCATAAGTGCATAGATTATATCTAAGTTTTATTTTTTTATTAGCTAACACTAGTTGCACAAATTTAATGAGTTTCAATTTGACAAAAGCAATTATGAATGTAATTTATTTTAAGAATCATTGCCTTCCCTTTCCTAACTCTCCCTTCTGGTTTCATGCAGTCCTTCTTCCAAATGTGAGATTCAGTTCTTAGGAATTGTCTACGCTTGTAGGACTTGTTTTATTAATGGAATGACCTCCCTTTGCACTCTGTCTGGCAAAAGTCAGGATTTTATTCTCCTTTGCACTAAATACCATTAAGAATATGACCTAGCAATTTCAATCCTAACTGAATATTTTCAAGCATTATATCTAAGAAAATAATAACAAATGCACAGAGATATTTATAATAACATTATGTATAAAATCCCAAGTATAAATATATAGTTTGATTTAAAATTGATACAATTTAGTATGTTGAAACATTAGATTATCTTGTAGAAGAAAACCACAGATCTACAGTACTTAAAATAATTATTTGGCACATTGCCCTTTTTATTTTATTCTTATTAGTATAATACATTTATGTCAAGTGTTTTAAAAATTTTTAAATTTTGTTGTATGTGTGAGATAACAAATTATTCTGTCATAATTTTATTTTGGAGACTGGACATGGTGAAGCACTCTTGGGCTCCCAGCTCTTGGGAGGCTAGAAACAGGAGGATCACTATAAGTCTGATTTGTGTATTTATCCCCTGTAAATTCTATGTCAAAGGATTTGTAAAAATCAAAAGTAAAAATTAAAAAAAAAATATCTCCGTAATTTTATTTAACAAAAGACGTCTGACTCTTGGGCCAGAGATCATGATTTTATTGTGTAAATTACAGAGGCTATATCAACATTACTGATGTAGTACCTAATCCTGATTCCTAGAGAGTAAATATTTAAGTCTAGGTGATACACACAAGTGCAATTATTTATGTTATGAAACAGGAACAGTAAATTTAGGAAACTTAAATCTTTTATAGCTATTGTTAATAGGGGAAACATCATCCTATTCACATTCTAAACATTATAAAAATTGATCTTTTTTCTTGTTCCCTTTAAGAAAAATGTAAAACTACAAAATGGCGTTTTGAGAGTAGGGGATAGATCATAATTATAGAATTTTATTGGGAGTAAATTGTAATAGTTCCAATGTTCAGTTTCAATTATTTTGTTAACTCCTTAGCATGCTTAATTTAGAAATTACATTCTAGCATCAATATATTAGTATAGAAGAAAACATGTTAAATATAGAGGTTAGTACTACTCACTGCCCCACAAATGTGCCAGGAGTCCTAGAATGATTTCTCTAAAGGTAAGCAAGGATTACAACAGTT
>PVJA010017926.1:0-40825 GCA_004027025.1 Myocastor coypus | reverse complement strand
GGGGGGGGGGGGGCTGGGAAGATAGCTCCATGGTGCAAGTGCCTTCCTGGCAAGTGCAAGGTCATGAGTTTGAACCCTGGCCCTGCAAAAAACAAAACAAAACAAAAAAACAAACAAACAACAACAAAGAAAACAGAATAAGCACCCACTTAGGCAAGCACAGGGACTGGAGTTCAAGCCCTGCCACCACAGGCCATGCCAGCCACCAAGACTGGGGGGTGGTGGCACATGCCTATAATTCCAGCACTGGGAAGCCTGAAACAGGGAGGATCACTATGAGTCCAAGCTGCATAGTGAGACCACATACCAAATACATAAACTTTTAAAAAAAGAAAGACTTCCTGAGGGAGGCACAAGGATAGCTGGTAGTTAAGGCATGAATAAGAGTCCAACAGATAGAAATGAATGCATGTACCAGTGCAAAGAAGACTGGACTATGAAGGGTTTTTGTGGGAGAAGATGGCAAAAATCATAGCTAAAGGTTGGGTGCTGGAGGCCCGAAGCCTCCAAAGGCTGGGCCAGAGCCTTGCAACCCGGGGCCCTGGGAACAATAGGTCTTCCAGACTTGGGGGAGCAGAACACCTGCCAGTCTCGGAGCTCTTCACAGAATCCCAGAGTGACAGATCAGATGTCACAGTGGGACAACGTCAGTACCAGAAAATATGACTAGGGTTTCACATCTGCGGGACAAAACCACAGCCATGAGCACACATGTCTTTGAACAAATGGTCCTCAAGGCAAACAGAATCAATCCAGCCCTTGCAAATACCCTCGGGAGCGTCATCCCCCCTGGTCTCTCGCGGTCTCCCCTCAGGCTTCTCCTTATGTGGCTATCTTTCACCCCAGAGCTTGGCGCTGGCACACAAACCAGGCACCACCCCTGCTGACACAGGTGAGGGAGAGCTGCCTACGCAGGAGGACATGCTGAGCAGCAGCCTACAACTGCTGGGGTCAGAGGTGAAGCCTAGCAGCAGCGCTCACCCTGAGCCTGCTTCTCCATCTCACGTGAAGGGGCTGAAGAAGGGGCAGCTTGTGAGAGCAAGCTTTGGATACCTGATGTACCCTAGCAGGTTGACTTCACATCTCCTGGGCTCTGGGAGCAGCAGGGTGGAAGAGAGGCCTCTCCATCCATAGCTGAAGCTCTGTGCAGCACAGAGGGCCTGCGGTGGAACCAGCCCACCAAATGTTGGCTTTAACAAAGCCCCATGGGTGGTCAGTATGGGGTCTGAAGGCATTCTGCACAGGGTCCTGGCATGGGCACAGCATCCTTGCTACGGATGCCACAGGCACCCTTGGGAGCACACCTGGATGCCCATCTCTAGGATGCCATCTTCGGCTCCAGAGGCCTCCCTTCTCAGTCTTGCAGGAAGATAAACGCTTTTGTCTCCAGGTCACCTGTTCAGGAAGGGGCAGCACGCTGGGCCCAGGATATACGCTTCTATGAGCTGGCAAGGGCATGGAACCCTTGGCGAGTCCATGTGCCGGGTCCCCATGGACCGGGGGAGCTGGGAGGTCACCAGGAGCCGAATGTAGTAGCCACCAAATACTGCCAACAGCTGCTGAGCCATTTCCTGGAAGAGGTAGGATAGCACAGTAAGGCGACAGGAGGTACCTATAGTGTGGTAGGGCTTAGGCACAAAGGGCACCAGGCTATGCTCCTGCCTCTGGCCCAGAAGTGATGTTCTCTGAGAAGAACCAGGCTAGGCTCACAGCCAAGATTCTGCGGGCCCACAGAGCCAGTTGCTACCCTTGGCTTTGCTAATGCCCCCTCTATATTGGACCGAGGCAAGTCAGTTGACCTCTTAGAACTTTACTTCACCTGTGGAAGAAGCAGTCCATATCACAGACAATTTGCTAAACATTTGATGCCAGATGTAATGGGCTAGGGAGATAGCTCGGTGGTCTAAGAGCCTGCCTGGCAAGTGTAAGAATCCAGGTTCAATTCCCAATACTGCAAGCTGTGCTGGCCCCAGAACCCCAGGCACACTGTGCAGTCCCTGAAACTGGTCATCCTGGTACAGACCTGTAATCCCAGCACTGGAGAGGCTAAAAAAGGAGAATTACTACAAACCTGAGCTGCAAGTGAGACTTTGTACCAAATAAATAAAATGATTTTTTAATTAAAAAAAAAAAAAAAAGAGGGCTGGCCAGATAGCTCAGCAAACTACTAAAGTGCCTGTGTAGGCAGAGTATAGCGGCCAGGGTTTGATCCCCGGTGGTACTGTGCCAGCCCCACCCCCAGGGAGCACTGAGACGGCACGACTGAGACTGGGCATGGTAGTTCATACCTGTAATCCCAGCGCTTGGAAGGCTGAAAACAGGAGAATCACCACAAGTCTAACCTACATAGTCATCCTATAGACTCTGTACTAAATACATAAAAAGAGAAAGAATAAAAAAGAAAATCTGCAAAAATCTAAGCAGTCAGTGTAACTCTGTCCCTGACGGAGCAGAAGAGGCTGCCCGTACTGAGCTGTAAGCAGTGACTGCATCTCCCTAGCTAAAGGAACGGTTGCTTCAGCAATATTCACACACGCTTGATATTCACAGGAGGGAAACTGTATGCCCACTAGTTTGAAAGAATTTGGAAAAATAATTTAAACCCACATCTAACAGGCCATTGTAAATGAACCCAGACAAGCATGCCACAATAAAACATGTGACTTATTGCTATGGTTTAGGTCTAGTTGTCCCCTAAAAGCCTCATGCAGTCCTGGGGCAGGGACTTCTATAGATTGAGACTTGACTCATGAGTCACTACGATTATGTGATTTAGTACTGATCTAGAGTTTGAGACTTGATCCATGATCCCTGGGATTATGTGTTTCAATACTAATGGGATGATTGGTCTGAGTGTGGACTATGGGTGTGGTCTAGGGTGGATATCCTAAGGCAGAGAGCCTGATTGGAATATAAAGAGCGACAGAGAGACAGACTCAAGCTGTTGCTGTTGCTCTCTGCTCCCCTGGTTGGTCAAATGCCTCTGTCGCCATTGTTGCTGTTCCGCCGCCATGAACTGGATGCTCTCTGCCCTGTTCTACTCAGCCTTGGGCTAGCCAAATATGGACTGAAACCTCCAATAACCGTGAGCTAAATAAACCTTTCCTTCCTTCATTTTGAGTGTCAGGTGTTTGTGCCAGCAACAAGTAAAGAGTATCTGAGACATTTATTAATATTTCTGTTCCTTAAAAAAAGAAGAAAATGGGATGCAAAAGAAGCAAGGGCTACATCCATGACGCTCTCTTCTACAGGGTCTTGCTGGCAGCCCCCACACCTCCTAGGGGTGCACAAGAGGTCCTATGGGCTGGTCTGGACTTTGGATCCCCAAAGCTCTTGGCCGGAAAGCAAACGCCAAGTGACCTCTTGGATTCCAAGCCACTGCTTGCTGCCTGCCTCCCTGACACTGAGTTTGCCTTCATAGTTTACAGACAGCAGCAGGAGCTGCAAAATACATTACCAGATTTCTCATCTACCAGCAGTGAAGGAGCCTCAACAGGTAACCAGGTGGATGGAAAGACTAGAACTCAGGAGAACCCTAAGAATCGTGCCAGGTCCAAATAGCTATTTGTCACTTAGGAAGAGGAATGGCTGGGTGAACAGCTGCCTGATCAACTGCATGGTAAGCTGACCTCCGGCTCAGCCAGTATTACTGGTGAAATAAGCTACGAGCCATCAAAGTAGCTAGCCATTCAACATAACTATCAAAAAGTATCCAAGATATTTTAGAATACAAAAAAATCCTAATAAATGCAAAATAATTTCTATAAACACGTGCCTATATTCCCCACACTCGAAAGGCTGAGGCAGGAGTATTGTTGCAAGTTCAAGGCCAGCCTGGGCTACAAAGGGAGCTCAAGGTCAGCTTGAACTACATAGTGAGACCCTGTCTCAAAAAGACAGAAAATAACAATAGAAGTGTTGAGGTAAACAAAAAGAAGATTGAGAGATCTGATGTACAAGCTCTAGATGGTCTCTACCACCTCGAGAACCCACGAGTGCATGGGACTGGAAGCACCACACGGCTGGATCTGGGCAGCGGCCCGCACCACAGGCCTCCTTACCTGCGGCTCCGCCTCGGGCACAAGCTGGTGCAGCTCAGTCTGCAGGACTGGTCTCTCCTGAGGACTGGTCTCTCCTCTGGGCAGGAGAGGAGCATCTTCCAGGTCCTCCGGGCCCTCTGTCATGACAGGGCTCACCCCCGTCTCTATGACAACACACAGCTGGCTCAGTCTGCGTCTCAGCAAAGACTGCAAAGGAAACAGAGGGGTCTTGGTGGGTTCGAAGCTGGGAGGACTGGGAGGTGCACGAGTCTGAGCTGCAGACCCAAGGGAAGGTGGGTCCAGCCACAGACTCCAGCGCCAGCCTCAGAACAATCTGAAGGAGAGCCATATGGGAGAGATTATTTCCTACAAGGGCTCCTAAGGGTCATAAAGGGCTTGTAAAGGATTTTGCCTTCTAAGCTCTCATCTGTCACTCAAAGCAGCTTCTGATTCTTTTTTCAATGACCTATTCAAGGCTTTACAATGTGAAAACTTCTCAGCAGACGCCGTCTAGCTGACAGCTACTGTCACCTTGCTTTAGCTATTGTCACCTCTTGGCCATTCAGCCCATCTCTTCCTGCAGTCAGGAGGGCACTTCAGAGACCAAGCACAGTGGCACACACCTCTAATCCTAGGTGCAACTGCTTTAGAGTCTGACACAGGAGCAGCACGAGTTCAGGGCCAACCTGGGCAACTTAGCAAGACCTCATCTCTATGTAAAAAGGGTCAGGAAGATGCAGCTCAGGGGCAGACCAATGGGGAGGCCCTGGGTCCAATCCACAGAATTTCAAAAGTAAAGGTATTCACATCTATGCATTGTCTAAATATGTGATACTTTGGTTCTGCCAGGGCTTATTACTAATATAGCTACTAGTGGAAAAAAAAAAAAAAATACAGGCACACTGTGGGAAATGCAGAAAGTGTGATTAATAAAAAGAATTGCTGTCAGCCCCTAGGGAGGGTGGCCACTGATTGCACATAGGCATTCTTCCTTTCAAGAACTTTCTTAACACTTGATCTTGGTCCAAAGCCCCAGCTGGCATTCTTCCAACACCACAGGAATGAATCTTACACAGACTGGCCTTCTGGTATACCTCGCTGTCCTTGTCTCACTCAGGGTATTTTACCTCTTGGTTGGTCTTCATCTCTTGAATGTGGTCGGACAAAAACTGCGCACAGTGTTCCAGGTCGAAGTAGACAAACCAGAGCTGTGGAAAGAAGCAGTAGCAAGGGCCCCTGAGGCTCAGCACAGGCCCAGCCTCAACCTCCTCGTCCACCCCCATCCTTCATACCCTCCCCTCACAGGAGCACACTTCTGAGATGACTTCCCGTGTCCTTTTGTCCTGCAGGAACAAGTCATTCTGCTCTCTCCCAGAGCTCTACACAGTACCTTGGTCTCATCTGCACAGCTACCCAACATGGTTTTGTGTGCAAATTTAGAAGACAGCCAGCCCAACTGAGTGGTGGCGATCCTGCAGTCCCAGCACTCTAGCAGGCAGAGGCAGGAAGATCACAAATTTTGAGTTCAGCCTGGATAACTCTAGAACTAACCAAGGTCTTCTCTCAAAATAAAAAAATTTTAAAAGACCAGATTTACTTTAGTGCAGAGATCCCAGGTTTAATCCCCAGCACCATCAGAAGAAAAAAAAAGTCCAATGCCATACAAATGGCTAAAATGGCCCCATCTCCCACCTATCACAGAGCAGGCTCCAGGACAGCACACATTCACCTGGGGAGCACCACCTCCTCCTCCCTCCTGAGGGGTCAAGGAAGGTATCTTTCTATCTGAAGCCCAAACATGCAAGTGAGTGAGGACGTTCTAAAGTAACACTTCCTGGGCCTGAGACAATAGATGTGGGTGCTCTGTGGGGAGGGAAGCAGGAGAGAGTCTCCATCCCACCCCTGCCTCCCCTTCTCCCTCAGTTGAATAGCCCCTGGGAGGCCAGGTTACACTCAGCCAGGCTGAGACCCTCAGTGCTTACTCATCTTGACACCATCGGGATCTCACACGTCCACGATGAGGCTCTGCATACAAGCCGCATCCCTCGTCTTATACCTTCCTCCCACTGATTCCGCCCTCTCCCAGTGCCTGACCCACAACACCCAAGGGCATGTCCCTCCTTCCAGCCATCTACCCTGTGATCTCATCATCATCCCAAGGGCTTTCTACTATCAAAATTTCCAAGCAAACACAGCACTGGTGACAGCTACCCTCTGTGCTACTTCCACACGCATCACCTCAGACCTCTCATCTCTACCCTCCTCCTTCCCCACCACCAGTACCCCATCTCCAAAAGTGTCCTGGACACGGTATCACTCATTCAATGCCAAGATACTACCTAAAAAATGGAAGAGTAGTATGCCACATAATTTTCAACTTGGCTGGATTGAGACTCCTAAAAATGAGTGTATCCTGGAGATACTGATAGGTTCTGGCCCCAGTATGAACTGCTAAGATCATTATGATGGTCATCCAATATGGCTGATGGCCTTAAAACAAAAGCCCATCTTCTCCAAAACCAACTTCCCTCCTTCTCCAACTTAGCCCAAGATATAATTTACTTCCACTCTTCCCACTGCCTCAGGGAAGAACCCCCAACCAGCTCCCTCCGGTATATCTAGACCTCCCGTCCAAACTCCACCCCTGGCAAAAGGCCTTAAAAGCCTCAGCCTCCCTTTGTTCCAATGAAAGAAAATAGTTCTCATCCTTCCCCACATTCTCTCCTATGCCCTCAAAGAAAATAAAGGCCCTGTCCCCATTTTCCTTCTGCCTGTTTCTCTGCTGCACCAATCATCTGAAAACACCTCTCATATGGTGCTGTGACATGAATAGATAAGCAACATGTTAGGCTTCTGGGGGTCAAAAGCCCCCGGTTCTGAGCCCTCCTGCCTAGTGGCCGAGCTTCTCTCCGTGGGGATCTGCCTCTTGCCATTGCCAGCTTGCACGCAACACCGGTGAACCTCACGCGTCACAGGTAGGCTGCGCTGTCCAGCTTCCTGTTCTCTTGTTCAGGGGTTTGTTCTCTTCGCTTTGCCTCACTTTTCCTCGGTGTACACCCTTCACTCTGGACATCCCTGCCATCCTCGGAAATTCACAGGGCCTTGTGTACAGAAGTCTAACTGTCCCTGGTAACCCCTCCTCCCAGGGATTCCCTCTTGATCCCTGGAAACCGTGGATGGACCAAGGTTTGGGGACTTTCACTTTCTTAGCTTTGAGAGCTGGTGATGATCACGCCCTAGGTGCAGAAGTCTGCTCAGCCTTAATTCAGTCACTCTGAGGAATTGTTCTCTCTCCGCTTTACCTCACCTTGCCTCGGGTATTTTACCCTTCACTAGGAACATTCCCCTGCCATCACTCAGTTCCCTTGGCCTCTCGGAGGCCATAAAACCACAGTGACTAATCTACTGTCAGACAGCTTGACCACAATATAAAACCCAGTGGCCTATACAAAAAACTTTTGATCTACCAACTGTCCAAAGTTTTGGGCTGACCAAACAGCTCAGCAGATTAAAGCACGTGCAAGCAGGTGCAGGGGCCAGGTTTTGATCCTGGGACCTGCTGTGCTGGCCTGACCCCAAGGTGCACTGAGACAGCAATTGAGACTGGGCATGGTGGTGCTTGCGTCTATATTCCCAGCTCTTGGAAGGCTGTAAATAGGTAGATCACTACCAGTCCGATCTAGAAGTGAGACCCTGAACACCCTGTAGGCTCTTCCCTAAAAAAAATAAAAATAAAATAAGCAAACTTTAAGTTTAAAAACTTCTCTTACTGCACCAACAAAGGGCAAAACATCCCCTATATTCAAGCTTTTCTCTCTCTAAGGACACTTTCTCCCACCCTCCTTCCCTCAACAGTACAGAGGAGCCCAGATACTCTCAGCTCACACCTCTCTGTCTCTGCCACTCTGCCAGGGGCACCTCCTTCTGCCTCCTCAGATGCTCCAAAAAGATACTCCACTGCTCTGTGCTCCTCTCTCCCAAACTCCCAGCTACAACTCACCAGTTCCCTCTGCTGAAATTTTCTGAGCATCCAGCCTCTAGGCCCCTCCTGCTTTTACCCACTCTGGCCCCTCACCCCACTGTTATTTAAAGCTCCCCCACCTAATGATCCCTCTCAGTCAGACCAGAGTCCCTGTGCCCGCCACAGCAGCCACCTGCTAAAGACTCCTCCGGCTTCCTCCTCCAAGCACTTCTGCTGCGGCCTCTCAGCTTTTGGTGGGACCACACTCCTCGTGCTCCTCACTGCCTCCCTCCCTTTATAACCACAGTCTTCCTCCTTCAGGTTCTTCACTTTAACACTTTTTTTCCCCCAACACTGTGTGCCCCTCCCTCCGTTACCCATTAAGCTAGAGAAAAGATAACAGCCCACAGAGCTAGCAAGCACACTGCCCTTTGCAGTCAAGCCTGCTGCTCGACTGCAGCCCCTACCTAAGCCACCTCTACAATCTGCACTGCCAGCCTAGCTCCCCTCTGTCGTGCTGCGCCCAGTCCTTATGCTCTGTCCAGTTTGCTTTCTCCCACTCAAACCTGATGCACTACATTAATCCTAAACATATATGAACTATAAATAATGGGTTTTTACATTTTTTCCAAATTCTTCTTATAAGAGATCTCTGGTAACTCACCTACAAAAGTTCTGATTAGTCTCTCACAATTACAAACCTAAAAAAGGTCATCATAATTTAACCTGGACAGAAATACTTCTGAGTGCACTCTCAGTTTATAAAGACGTCCATGTGTCCTGTGTGTACTTGTTTGCTTTCATGCAATTCTGCAAACAGCTGTTCCTTTTTAATTTAAAATATAAACTTAAAAGCATGCTTTCTCTTGAGTTACCAGCTAGTGTAAATGATACCAAAATTAGTTTATAATTAAATAAAAATCATTTAAAGGGGGAGAGATTATTAAACAGGACTCTTAATGGATAAAGGGTGGCTAACCTTTGTTCACCAATAAAGAGCCCCCAATAACCTCCTTCAAAGACTCTCCTAATAGTTTGATCACTGGTTAAAACAAGGTTTTTTCAAAAAATTATTCTCATAAAGGATGCTCAATATATTAAATATATTCATGCCTTCCAAATGTACAGTATTCTACAATGTAAATTTTCTTCCAGATTTAAACACATGCCTTTCTCTTATGCTTCAGGTATACATAATAAGAGGTTCCTGTCAAGCCAACCTGAGGCCATCAGTCCAATGATAATTTTCTACCTAAAACGTATGTGACATGTACCCTGTGCATGTGCCATTACATTTAGAGAAGCCAAAACAAAACAGAGATTTCACCATCTGTCATGACTGTTGTGCTACACTGCTATGTATGACTATTAACCTCAAATGTTCTCTCTGAAAGTATACAACTGCTGTCCACTAACATTCTACGGGGATTTAACTGCTCAAATGTCCATGGTTGATAAGAAATAACAGTTCTCTGGCTACACTTTCTATTTCAAGGTATTAATACTTAGATAATATTCTAATAATCAAGTATATTTAGTACATTACTAAATATACTAATGCAGACCCAAATTCTCCCCCTCAAAAAAAAAAAAACAATTGTTATTAATTCCTATTTTATATCCCTATCTGCTCTGACATTCATGCCAAGCTAAAAAGACAAATCTTGGCCCACAAACCCCACAGAAAAACTTACTTAATCTTACTTTCTGTGTCTTCAATAATAGAGAACAAAATTAATTATACACAGTGTCAACTTCTGGTTGCAACTTGAGACTCCCATTAAAGCAGAACCTTAACAAGGTAATATTGAGCCTAAACAACTCTGCCACCCAAGCCTTTCCTGGATGGTTTCACAGGCCGTGAAAAATAAAAAGACACTGGGCGCAAGCCTGACCCAACCTACTGCCATCAATGGGCCATCTACAAGCTGAAGGCTCACTGGAGGTGCAACTGGCCTAGCTGTCAGAGAGCACGCCCGCCAGCCACTAATTCCCTGCCCTCACAGGCGCACTCGCTACAGTCAGATCCACCAATACTTGATCTGCTTGGTCTTGTTGCTAAAGAGGAACAACAAGGCTTGGGTTTCACGGCCCTCCTCAAGGTACCTTTGTCAGAGTCCCAAGTCTCGCTGAACATCTCAGGTAGAAAACTCTTTCCTTGAGCCAGGCGTGGTGGCTCACGCCTGTAATCCCAGCACTCAGGAGGCTGAGGCAGGAGGATTGGTGCGAGTTTGAGACCAGCCTGGGCTACAAAAGTGAGCTCAAGGCCAGCCTCAACTGCATAGCAAGACTGTCTCAAAAAGACAAAAAAAAAAAAAAAAAGAAAGAAAACTCTTTCCTTGCTGACAGAGATTACACATAGTGTTCTTCTTCAGTTCTAAAGCTGCCATATTGGCTCTATAGCATCCACAGTGGGAGCTCCTGGCTGACCTACATGTCCCTATCAGACAGGCCCATTCCCTGCTGACTCTAGACACTGTTCTTCATTCATAGCTTCCTTGTGACCCCAACATGTCCCATACCTCTTAGGGGAAGAGACCTCCTCCAAAAATCTCCGCTTTTCTCTCTCTCCACATTGTACATCCTACAAAGCCAACCTCTATACACAGCTACCTCCTACCTCCCTTTTCCATTGTAGACCACATACTCGGAGACACTTCCAGTCCCACCCAAGCCACACATGTCATTCCTATACTAGAGTACCTCAGAGATTCCACAGCCTTTCTCTATATTCCTCAATACTCAAATAGCCCTCAAACATCAAGAGAGATTCAAGCTCATATGCCTTCTTCACCATTCCCTTACACCCAGACTGCCAGGACCTCTTTGCCTTCACATGCACTGATCCAGACACTCTCTGATCCTCAGGGGTTCAGAGACAGTGCTCACTTCTTCAGCCACGCCCTTGCTGCTGATCTCCAAACCCTTGACCTCAAGCCCAGACTGCTCCATCAATAAAATGATATTCCTCCTTTTTAACACGGTCATGGTGGGCCCAGCAGGATGGCTCAGTGGTCTAAAGCACCTGCTTGGGAAAGCTTGGGTGGCTTCAGGAACGGCGGTTCGATCCCCGGCACCACATGCTGCACCAGCCCTGCCCTCGGCACAGGCTGAGCCAGCCATAAAAAATGAGCGAATAAACAAACAAAGGTTCTGAAACAAGAAAAAAAAATAAATAATAAAATAAAAAATTCTAAAAAAAAAGAAAACACAGTCATGGCAACATGACACATTCAGATGACAGACCCCTCTTTCTCCTCTCCTGTGTCCTTTAATCATGATAATATACACTCATAACACACTGTCTTTTAAAACCTTTTCAAGGTTTCCTCAGCTGCCAATGCAAGCCATCACTAATAATAAACTTCTATTCCTGAGACACCTAACACTGACTTCTACATGGGTGCAAAACATCATCTTGTCAACTGCCATCACCCCTAAGATGATGCCCCATTAAGCAGGAAATTCTCCTCTCTCTCTCTCTCTCTCTCTCTCTCTCTCTCTCTCTCTCCTTTAAAACATAAACAGGCAGTGTCTATGGCATTTATTTCTCACAGTTCTCCTGACAAAAAAGCACCACTCAATAACACACTGTGTACACAGAGAAGAAACATACAAAATGTTTTCAATGATGCACAACAAAATCCCACAGTATAAAAGAATGCATGTGAACTCTTGCTCACTGCCCAGACTAAAATAACAAACAAAAGATGAAAACAACAGGGTCTAGCCCTAGGATGAATTTCTGAAATCATTACAGTGATCATCTAATACAGCTGATGACCTTAACACAAAAGCCCACCTTCCCCAAGACCATCTCCCCCTTCTTCTCCAGCTTAGCCCAAGATACAATTTACTTCCACCCTTCCCGCCACCTCAGGGAAGACCCCCCAATCAGCTCACTCAGGTATATCTAAACATCTCCTCCAGGGCCAGCCAAGTAGCTCAGC
Source organism: Myocastor coypus (assembly GCA_004027025.1). NCBI lineage: Eukaryota > Metazoa > Chordata > Mammalia > Rodentia > Myocastoridae > Myocastor > Myocastor coypus. The sequence goes on along the minus strand of PVJA010017926.1, from coordinate 28,874 downwards.
AGATTAAAGCACATGCAAGGAGGCTCAGGGCCCTGGGATTCGATCCCTGGGCCTGCTGTGCCAGCCCCGCCCCCAGGGAACACTGAGATGGCTTTTGAGACAGAGCACGGTAGCACAAGCCTGTAATCCCAGCTCTTGGGAGGATATAAACAGGTGGATCACTACAAGACTTGTAGACCCTTCCCTAAAATAAAATAAATAAACAAACAAACAAACATTGCCTCCAAACTCCACCCCTGGCAAAAGGCCATAATAGCCTCACCCTCCCTTTGTTCTCATCGAGAGAGAAAATTCCTTATCCTTCCCCACATTCTCTCCCGTGTCCTCCAAGAAAATAAAGCCCCTTTCCCTTTTTCCTTCTGCCTGTTTCTCTACTGTGCTGATCACCTGAAAACACCTATCAGGTACGACTGTCCTCCTCAGTGGATTAAACCAAAGAGGATCACAGCTGTTAGGAAGTGGGGCCTCGGCAGAGCTGGGTCGCTGGCCAAGAGCCTACAGATACTTTGCAGGCATCCTTCCACTGTCCTCTGCTTTCCACAGGCTAAAACTAAATGGCCCTTCTTCCCTACATTTCAACAGTCAGGAATCTGGTGATGCCATCTGCTTCACCTAAGGCTGTCAGGCAAGATCACATTACATACTACATTGTCCTGGGTGTAATCAGCTCCACAAACAAGAGACCTGTGAGTGCCCTCTGCTGTAGCTTCAGCACCTAGAGCAGTGCCCAGCACTTAGTAGGTTCCTAATAAACAACCATAGTGAAAAAGACCTGTGCCCAAGAGCCTCATCCTGGTTCCCAAGTACATGCCCACAGCCAGGCTCTACTGGGCTCATCCAGGATCAAGAGATGGCACCCAGTGGTGTCCTGATCCACAGAGCAACTTATACTCACCACTGTAAGACCTTGCCAATGTCTCGGGGTAAAGAAAATGACTGAGCCAGGCTCCGCACAGCCTCAGATACAACTCAGCAGTCTCATCGCCCCCTGCCGTGTCACTCCCCTCGGGCTCCTAGCCCCTGGAGCTCTTCAGGCTCCCCCCCACAAAGTATCCTGGACGCCTTGCCTTGTGGTTGATCAGGATCAGCCCTTTGCCACAGGGCCAGCAAGGCTACTGTGACTATTGTCCCCAGAAACCTATGAGTTTCTCCTAGACAGGGACCCTACAGGACTCCTTGGTATCTTCAGCGGCCATCAGTGGGTTCAGCACAGAAAAGCCACCTCAGGAAGAAGCACAGCAGCAGAAGACAAAAAGGAGGTGGACAACCTTCCCGACCATAGCCTCCAGACACATGGTGCAGAGGGAACACAAGGCCACCTGTCCCCTACAGCCTTGCCCACCCATGGGTCACCAGGGACAGGCTCCTGTAGGACATAGTACCTGGATCACACTCTGGCAGCCCTCCACAGTGTCTGTCACCCCCAGCAGCACCCGGTGCCTCAAGAGGGTCCTGTTGGTGGCCACCAGCCGCAGGTCTGTATTGGTGTTTACCTGCAAGACAAATGCCATGTTGCCAAGGAGCTCCGGGGCCACACGCTGTCCCACACCCTAGGTGGTATGTAGCAATCCTCACCCCTGACAGTCTTCCATTTCTTCCCCTATGGCAAATTCAGTAGTGTCGGAAAGCCTTGGGCTAAAGCCTGGCTCTAGCTGGGCATGGTGGCACACGCCTGTAATCCCAGGGAAGCTGAGGATTGGGAAGCTGAGGCAGGAGGATCGGTGCAAGTTCGAGACCAACCTGGGTTATAAAAGTGAGCTCAAGGCCAGCCTGAAATGCACAGCGAGACCCTGTCTCAAAAAAGACAATAAATAAATAAATAAATAAATAAATAAAGCAAGCAAGCAAGCAAGCAAGCAAGCAAGCAAGCCTGGCTCTGGGTTTCCTGGCTGCAGGGTCCTGGCCAATGTGTGTCCATCTCTAACCTTGTTGTCCTCAGTTGTAGAATAAGAAAAAAGGGCTCCCCTGTGCTAGGTGTGTGAAATTTCACTGGATTGTGTATGAAGCACTTGATCCAGGGCTAGAACACATCAGGGTGCAGCAGATGTTTATGGGACACAGGAGGGACAGCTGGGGCTGGGCATGCACAGTAAGAGAAGTACCCACTCTGTGTATATAAAGAGCCTACTATGAGAGCCTGCGGCCCAGCACCCACATTCAGAAGGGCTGTTTCCTGTTCCCAGCCACACCAACCTCTGCCACAGGTACAGCAGCCAGAGGAGATGCAAGGAGACCATGGAGTGGAGGGGAGAGGGAGAGACCATCATACAGGCACCCTTCAGACTCAGTTATTAAACAGCCCGACCAAGAGTAAGGGTACTCACAAGGGTCAATACTCCCTCCCAAAGAGAGAGTTGTGAGGCATCTTCAGGTGCCACAGCGATGGCATGATCAATGGTGCCACACAGCGGAGGAAGCCAAAGATGCTGACCAGGCACCTCCCAGGCAAGACAACTCTACCAGTGTGCTGGCCCCACAGATGAAAACTGTACCAAGAATGTTCTAATTGGCCAGCCTAACTCCATGTTATACACTTGCCTAAAACCATCTGTTTGTTCTCATGATATGAGCATAATGTACACTGAATTTTCCCAGAAAGTCAATGTCAGGAAAACTGGCCACATTTTATCTCGAGGGTGCTCATCCTTTCAGAAACCCACTCCGCAACAGTTCAAGGCCTAACTCTGTCTCCTAGCACCATCTAACCTTGCGCAAGGTACTCCAGTTGCCTGCGCCCCACAGTAGTGCCGGCAATGCCCTGCCTTATGGGGAAGGGAGATGAAGCCAGCTAAACCACACGGGACACACGGGACACATGTATTCAGCCACTTATGCTCTCCTTTGGAGAAAGGCTAATAAAGCAACACCAGAGGGGAAAACAAGATGGAGCACGTGAAACTCAGAGGTCCTTGAGGGTGCCCGTGATGGGCGTGGGTCATGACTGTGAGCAACCACGGCCAGGCAGGTAGGGCTGTACGGTCCTGAGTGATAAGAGATCCCAGAATGTAGAGATCTGAAGTGAGACCCAAAGGAAGACCTGCACAGAGCTGTGGCGTAGCCACAGATTCAATCTTTCCATGTGTCAGTTTCTCCACTGATAAACAAAGTCAGCAATAGCAACAGCTAGGGCTGTGGAGATAGCTCAGCAGTCTAAGTGCCTGCCTAGGCAAGTGCAAGGACCTGGGTTTGATCCCCAGTACCATATGCCATGACGGCCCCAACCCAGGTGCTCCAATCTGGCTGCCAAGATCAGGAATGCTGGTACCAACCTGTTATCCCAGCACTGGGAAGGTTGAAACAAGAGGATCACTATGAGTCCAAGCTGTGAAATGAGACCTTGTATCAAATACATAAAATCTTTTTTAAAAAAGAAAAAACCAGCAGCTAGGCAGCATTCATCTTATACTGTTTTAAGCACTGTTTATGTTTAAGTCATTTAATTCTCACAATGATCCTATGGTAGAGCTAGTTATTATGTCATTGTAGAGATGAGAACACTGAGGCTGTGAGAGGTTAAATAGTCTACAACCTGTGGTGAACTCCTCACCTGGCACTCACAGGGACATCACAAATGACAGGGGAATAAAGCTTGGGAGAGCAGGAGGCAGACTGCCTGAGCTGCATCCCCAAGACTGCAGAATCACTTCTGCATCCTTAGAGCACCTGCCAGGTGCCAAACATCCTTGTGCTTTGGCTGAAGCAGATGGCTTTGCCTTCTCCTCTCCATGAGGTTTCTCGGTGGGAGGAACAGTTTCTGTTTTGCAGGCCAAGCACAAGGGCTTTGAAGGCATCCACAGAGCCCCGGGGCAGCATTCTCTCACCAGCCTGGTGGCAAAGCCCAACAAAGATCCTTTCAGAATGACCAAGCCATAAAATTCCTATCTGTCCCCCTGAACACAAGCATGAGACGGGGCTTGATTCCTCAGTCCTGACCACACTGCACAGCATGCTGCCCTTCCCTCTGGGCCATGCCAGAGCCGTGTTTGCTAGGGGTCTCAGAGCCTAGCTCTGTGCTCGGCGCCACATATGATGGGGGCAGTGGCATCCCAGGTCAATGCCATGCAAACACAGCTTCCCAGTGCTAGCAAAATAATGGTCCAAAGGCATCTCAGGCCACTCCCCTAGACCGGTGACTTGTTAAGCATTCATAAGCGGAAAATGGAATTAACATGGTTATCCAGCTGACCTTGAAGTAAAGTTGTCTCAGACTTTACAGCTGGCACAAGTTCAACACAGGGTCCTCAAATGAAGGCAGCAGAGAAGATGGCACGCACTGGGAGAGGCTGAGGCTGAAGGATTCTAAATTCAAGCCCAGTCTAGGCAACTTAGCACATTAAGGAAACCCTGTCTCAAAACCAAAATCAAAGCCCTAATATGTAGCTCAGTCTCAAAACCATAGGTTAAGTCCCCAGTACCAAAAATAAATAAATAAATAAATAAATAAATAAATAAAAAAGAAAGAGAAAAAGGTACAAGAATCAAAGTTAGAGAGAAGTCTGAAAAAGATCTGACCCACCACTGCTGGCCTGAAGAGCCAGAACCAAGGCATGCAGGCAGTGGGCCAGAAGAGCCCCGGAAGCAGCTCCTCCCTACAACACAGCCTGCAGAGAATGCAGCCCTGCCTATACCCCAACACCAGCCCCCAGGGGGAGCCCGCAATGGACTCTTGGCGTCCACACAAAAGATATTAAACCCCTGAGGTTTTCAGCCACTGTTTATGGTAATGTGTTACAGCAGTGTCTAGGTCCGCTGGGATTCCATGAAGCACGGTCGTAAGGGGCAACAGCACTTGTGCACCTCTAGTGGACAGGGTCAGTAAGCCTCTCTCACTCATAGGACTCCTGTGAGGCCTGAGTGAACGGAGGCGGGTGACTGCTCAGTGAGCCAAAGCGCTAAGGACAGATAGCCTCCCGGCAGACCCATCTCTCAACAGGAAGCTTCCAAAAGCAACACCCACCGGAAGCAGGGCATGGTGAGGCAAGCCTGCGATCCCAGCACTTGGGGGGCAGAGGCAGGAGGAGCATGGTGAATCTGAGGCCAGCCCAGGATACACAGTGAGATATTCCCTCAAAAAAAAAAAAAAAAAAAAATCAACCCACTGGGGTAACATAACAAAAAAGACCTCTCCTCTTTTGCTTTTTGGCCATGGGGCAGTGGCTTTGCCTTACCACAAGACCCAGAACAACAGGGCCAACAGGTCATGGCATAAACTTCTAAAACTGTGGGCCAAATGCAAGCCTTTCCTAAGAGTTGTGAAAGAGGGATTTAATTATGCATGATTCTTTTTAACTCACTGGGCACAAGGCACAAGGCACAAGGACGAGAGTACATTTTCGTGGTTGCAGAAACTCTGAAGCAGGCAAGAAACTCTGACAGGATTCTCAGGCCTGCACAGTCCTTCCAGGGTAGCGTGGCAGGAGTTCCTGCATGGCTCACCTTCCTCTGCTGCCTCTCGAAGACAAGCACAAGGGTCAGGGTCAGGCTCACTGCTGCCAGGGTCACAAGAAGCACAGCTGCCCAGTGGTTACCCAGGGCAAACATCTGGCTGGTGGAGTAGATATTGGCCCATACCACCACGTAGAAGACCTGCAGGGAGCCAGGAGAGAACGCAGTCAGGAACTTTAGCCACACTTGAAGGGATACCCCGTGGACATTCCCTCGGGCCCCAACTGGTCACAGAGGCAGGAGACCTATGCAGCCACAGGGCCTGTGGGCATGAGCTCATGTTCCTTGTATACAAGCAGAAGTCAAGGCCAGGGCTTAGAAGCTGCTAAGCCTACCTTCTCAAAAAAGGCAGGCTCTCAGGAGTGGACGCGTTAATCCTGGCACATGCGTGCAGCCTGATAACACAGCTCCAAACCTGTCTCCTTGGAGAGCTCCTTCAAGGTCCCCCTGGTGACCCGTGTCCGAACCCAGCACTTACTAGGGATTGATCGATGCTAGTCCTGCCCCATCTCTTGTCCCCTGGAGTAGCAGCTGCGCAGTCTGACTACCAACACACGAAGCAGTGGCAACTCACAATGGCTAAGGAAGGGGCTAGGGAGATAGCTCAATAGCGTAAGTGCTTGCCTGGCAAGTGCAAAGTGCTGAGTTCAATCCCTGTTACCTCAAAAAAAACAATGGCTAAGGACACAGGTGAGGAGCTGGACTGTCTGGGATCAAACACCAGTGCAGCCAGGCGTGTGTGTGTTTATGTGTGCACATGTGTGCACATACATGTACAAGTGTCTTTATTAGGTGTGATCCCAAACACCATGAACGCTGCTGCCAAGTGCATCCCACAGGGGCTGGGATCATAGAAACGCTGCTGCGCGCCCTCGCCCACCGTCTTCACTGACTCTAGCTCCATGCAACTCCTGACTCTTCCTCAAAGTCAAAATGACCAAGAAAGTGTGAATGGGTACAGGACGTGCAGATAGCCACAACAGTGCAATTAAAGACACTCATGAAAGAGGACTTCCAGAGCTGCCACCAAAAATGGTAAGAATAATGGGATGCGTTCAAAGCTCTGGGTTATTGAGAGGGATCAAAGGCAATGTACCTTTTACTGTAATCATTTTTTAATGTAACTACTCACCATATTTTTTTGGTCACACCGTGTGTACCGGGCCATGCTCTGGGTAGGGACCCGGGGAGACCATCCTCCCATGACTTCCTCCTACACCAAAGCAGGCCCATGTAGCACTGCTTCTTCCCAGGTACCTAGGTCACCGGCCCTCAATCCCTTTTGCCCTACCCCTGGGCACAACACTGCACTGGGCAGTGCCAGGGGGCAAGTGTAGGTCACATGTGGCCATCTCCTCCTTACCACAGCAAAGGCCAGCCGCATGGGCCTGGAGTTGTAGACGATGTATCTTCTCACTTGCGGCTCCAAGAGGGCACTCTCAGCCAGGCTTCTGTACTGGTCAGTAGGGAGCTGCATGGCCAGTCAAGGGAAGGGGATCCATCAGCCATGGGAGAACCACCCAGGGCATCTCCAGACAGCAAGCACATCAGGCCTGACGGTCACACGGAAGGGGCATCAGGCGCAGAGGGCAGAATGCCCAGCTCAGAGAACTAGGTAGGAACCCCAGGAGCAGCACAACACAGAGGAGATGGGCTGAGATGCAGGAGGACATTCATGGGTGGCCATGGTCCCAGGCCAGCTCCTCCAAAAGGTTAAGGCACAGGCCCTGCAGTCAGATGTCCTGGAGCCCCACTCTGGCTATGCCACTTACAATTATGTGCTATGGGACCTAAAGCAAGTTAGCCTCTTCTCCAAGGCTGAGTTCCCCTCCCTATAAAATAAGGGAGGGTGCCCACATCAGGGTTGGGTGCGTATGAAATAAATTCATACATACACACTGCTAGGCACGGTGCTGGCTGCATGAACTCAGGACAGCGGTGCTAACCAGCCACGTGGCAAAATGGGGAATCTATTTACACAGGCCATGTTTCAATCATCTTTCTGACACAAACGACCACATACCCACATCCATGAAAGCAGACTGAGAACACAGAATTAACAGAGCAAAGATTTATGTAGTGATATGCAGCCATGCACGATGGCGCACACCTGTGATCCCAGCACTCAGGGGGGCCGAGGTAAGAGGATCTCCATGAGTCTGAGGTCAGCTGGGCTGTACAGTGAGTTCAAGGCCAGCCTGAACTATGTAGTGAGACTTGACCTCAGAGGGGGAGAGGAGGGAGGGAGGGAGGGAGAGGAGGAGGGGAAGGAAGGGAAGGAAGGGAGGGAAGGGAGAAAAGAGAGAAAGAAGGCAAGAGATATGGCAGAACAACATATACACTGTTCACAAGCAGGCAAATCCAACGTGAAAACAACCATCTTAGCAAGATGCTCCTTTCACAAAGGCAGAAAGGAAACAAAGGAGGAAGCCAGCTGTACTCCCTGGCTTAGCACTATGTGTCCAGAAAATATTCTTTTCATGGTAACAAACATGTTATAAGCAAAAATTCAATTCAGTTTAAAGCAGCAGCCCAGGCATAAAGTCACACATCTGCCACCCAGCACTCTGCGAGGGTCGTAACTTTAAGACCAGCCTGGGCAACTTGCTAAGATACTGAGATGCTGCCTCAAAATAAAGAAATATAAGGTGCTAAAGATGGAGAGGAGCAGCTCCATGTCAAGGCCCTGGGTTTCAGCCGACATATTGGAAACATCTGAACTCTCCAGGCCAAAATGAGTGCAGCCCCCCACACGTACAGTCGAGATCACTCACCCTGGGCTCACACAAGGAAGGCTTCACCATGCTAGGGAAGAGAGGGAGACACACCTACAGTGCCACACACCAAAAGCAAGAACTGCGATTCACTGCGCACTTGCCGTGTGCCAAGGGCAGGGCACTTATTCCTTGGTTTTGCCTTTCTTCTTTGCCTTCTTATTTTATTTATTTATTTATTTATTTTTAGTGTATTTGGTACAGGGTCTTGCTACATAGCTCAGACTCAAAGTGATCGTCCTGTCTCAGACTCCCCAAAGCTGGGATTACAGGTGTGAGCCACTGCGCCTGGTTTCAGTGGCTGGCTCAGCAGGCTGTGGGCAATGCCTGCAAGGCACGTGGTGCTGGGAATCGAACCTGGGTCCTTATACTTGTCTAGGCAGGCCCTCAGACCACTAAGCTATCTCCTCAGCCCAGCATCACTTCAATTACGCTAACAAAAACGCCACCTAACAAGCGCTAACAACATTGTCCTTACTTGCTGATGATGAGGCAGAGGCGCTGAGAGAGTAACGCACCTGCTCCAAATCAGCCTGGAGCTGTGCTCAGAGGCAGGGGCGTGTGAAGTGCAGCCCTTGCTTCATTACATGGGAAGGAACTGCATCGCAACCCAGGGAATTCAAGAGAAATTTCCTTTGCAAAAGCAGAAGGCAGTGCCTGTGCCCATGATGCCCTTCCTCCTGCCCATCCAGCATGCTCATGCTTATCCTTCAAGACCCAACAGCAACCCTGGTCCTCTGGGAAGCCTTCATAATCACTCACCTACTGACCACTTTGCCACTTTCTCTAATGAATGTCTTCAAAACCCTGCATATTCCTCTACTGTGGCATTTATGTCATGCTGTCCTGATTTATCCAAGACAGGATCATGGGCACTCTATCCTGTCCACCTCTACACCTAAGGCCTTGGCACAAGTAGGCAGACCAAAGCACGATGCTAAGTGGACGAACTGGAAAGTCAGGGCAGCTTGAGCACACGCAAGCAGTGTGTCCAAAAACATGTGAGGAGTTGGATGGTTGGATGGATGCATGGGTGGATGGCCCGATGGGTGGTGGGTGGATGAGTGGGTGGGTGGATGAGTGCGTGGGTACATGGATATATGGATGATGGAAATATGATGGATGGAAGGAAGGAAGGAAGGAAGGAAAGAAGGAAGGAAGGATAGATGGACAGAAGGATAGAAGGATGCAGGGATGGATGCAGGGATGGATGGATGGATGGATGGATGGATGGATGGATAGAAGGATGGATGAATGGATGGATGGATGGATGGATGGATGGAAGGAGGATGGATGGATGGGGTAGTGTACACGCAGATGGATGGTCAGGTAGAAAGCAGAAACTCAAGAAAAGTCACACTCACCTGAATGCCCCAGGCCTGCAGCTGCTCTTCTGCGGCTCCCAGGTCAAAGGAGATGGGTGCACAGGTATTATCAACCCGGAGAACTGAGAGGACCTGTCCATTGTGCAGCTCTGAAAGAAGACCAGAGCTTCAGCTGGTGGAAGGAACACCACTCTGGAGGGTGGCATTACCCCTCAAGCAGTGAGAACCTTCCTGTGACAAGAAGGATGCTATGCATGTCCTTAGGTCCCTAAAGACTGGCTTTGATTAGGAAGCCACAAGGAGGCTCCTCAGGTGTAATGTGCAGCTCAGAAGACCTTCCTGAGATGGTAGCTTCCCACAAAGAACATCAATGGTGAGTTCCACCTCACAAGGGATCCATAAGCAGAGCCTGAACTCCTAACAGCACCATGGGCCTGGTACCTGGGTATGCATTCCAGCACTACCAAAGAAACCCAACTTCTCACTTTAAATCCCAAGTGGATTCTAAGTCTAAGTAAGAGATAACTAGCTATGGCGCAGCAATGACCCCACCCAAGATGTCCCAGCTCTCTAGAGCCTGTGGATATGCTGCCTCCATGGCAATGGAGAATTAAGGGTGCACAAAGGAGGAAGGTCGCAGGTCAGCATATGCTGGGTCACCCAGAGGGACCCACTGTCATCCTAGAGGAGGAAAGAGGTGAAAGCAGAACCAGAGGGAGATGTGATGGCCAAAAAGGCCCAGGGCGATGCACTGCTGCTGGCTTTGGCCAATGCGGAGGGGACCACAAGCCAAGGACTACAGGCAGCCTCTAGGAACTATGAAGGGACAGAAGACTGAGTCCTCCGCAGAGCCTCCAGCAAAGAGCACAGTCCTGCTGATGCCTTGATGCCCACTCTGTGAAAACCTCATCAGGCTTTTTTTTAATTGATACAATGCATATTGTTGTCCTCGTAGTAGTTATACAGAGCACAGCATGTAGACCTGATAATTTTTCTAATCATTGTTGATGCAAACAACTTCTTCTCATTGAACTAGGAGAAAGTAGTTGTATATATAGTTTTTTTGTTTTGTTTTTTGTTTGTTTGTTTGTTTGTTTTGTCTTTTTGAGACAGGGTCTCCCTATGCAGTTCAGACGGGGCTTGAGCTTACTTTTGTAGCCCAGGCTGCTCTTAAATTCACACAGATCCTCCTGCCTCATCCTCCCAAGTGCTGGAATTATAGCTGTGTGTCATCACACCCAGCCCCACCAGCCTTTTGATCTCAGAACTGCAAAGAAATATGTTTGTGGGTTTTAGCCAATACATGAGCCAAACTGCTGGTCACTTTGCTAAAGTAACAAGTGGGCATCAATACCTGACTTATCAGTAACCTCTCCCTTAGTAATCCATCTTCAGCTGCTGTACCAGAATGTACCACAAACCAGGTAAATCACACACAACAGGAGGTTATTTAGCCCATAGTTCTACCTGTAGGGAGTCCAAGATCCAAGCGCCAGCACCTGGTGAGGGCCTGGAGGCTGCATTGCAACATGGCACAAGGGGAAGTGAGCATGCACTGGAGAGGAAAACTGGGCTGAATGCACCCCTTCTTGTTAGGAACCACTGCCAACATAACTAACCCACCCAATGCCAACACCACTCCATCATGAGGACAGAGCTGTCCTGACCTCATCACCTCTTTGATGCACCACCTCAACACCAAGACAGTGACACTGGAGCTCCAACATGAGTTCGGGAGGGGACACTCACACCACCTCCAAGCACACCTTCATCACCTTCACACAGGTGGTCTTCATTCTCTCAAAAGACACACAGCAAGCCAGGCTGCTCAGAAGAGCTACCAAGACTCCTGCTCACAGAGGCGGGATGAGGCCAGCGGCAGAGAAAGGCCTGGAATGAAATCCCCCAAGCTCAACTCTCATGCCTCAGCCTCTGGACCAGAGCACTGGGCTCTCCTCCTTACAGCCAAGGCTACAGGACCCCTGGTCAACAGCCAGAGAAGTCACAGAGGCACCAGCCCCAAGACACAGCCATGCACGGCTGAGGACCCACTGGTGAACACTGTCCATGGCCACCGCCCACACCATGAGACAAGAATGAAACACGGAGTCTGCGCTGGCCCCAAGCTCCTGTGAGCTCAGTCTCAGTCAGGCTGCAGCCATACTGTAGCATTCCAATCCAGTGGCTGCTTCCATCTCCCCAGGATCCCTGATCATCCAAGCACAATCCTGTCCCCTACCTCACTCAGTCCTTCACTGAGCTCTCCTGGTGGGCCCAATGAAATGGCCGGCTCCACCCACTGCTGGCCTCCTCCTAGCTGCCTCAGCCTCTGTAGCAGGCTTCTCAGCTGGCCTCTCCACACCTGCTCTTTCTGCTACCATGCATTCCCTATAGCAACCGCAGCACAAATCCAATGACACCGATCCCTCAAGCAAAGCTTTCTTTAGCTCCTGAGCTCTGCTGACAAGACCACTCTTACCATGCTGAAAAGAGTCTGAGCCTTCTGTTAGATGTACCTTGAGCCACCTCCGCTGTCTTGGTTCCTTGAATAAGGACTGTTCTCTCCCGCCCCAGGACCTTTGCACGTCGCAGCCACTTCCTGGAACACTTCCACCTTCCTTCTCCTGCTTGAATCCTGCCTATGCTTTCCATACCAGTTCACTCATCATTTTTACCAGGCACCTCAGCAACATTCTCAACTCTGAGAAGATCAAATCCTACCCACAACTCCCTGCTCATCTTCTTCATAGGCACCAAAGATGAATTCATATGCATGCAATTATTCCATTACATACGTATTCAGTGACTTCCTTCCCCAATAGATCATATACTTCCATATCCAACTGCTCGTCGCTGAATCCCCATAGCTGACTTCAGGGCCTACAACACACGTCTGATATATAGCCAAGTGTGATGGCCCACACCTGTAATCCCAACACTTGGGAAGCTGAGGCAGGAGGATTGTGCCATGAATTCAAGGCTAGTCTGGAGTATAAAGGGAGAACGTGTGTAAAATTAGTATGAAAGAACTTTCATCCCAGTCCTGAAACCTGATAGGATTTTTATTTGTTTGGTTTGGTTTTTTGAGACAAGGTTCCAGTCCAGGCTGACCTTGGACTCATCCAGGCTGACCTCAAACTCGTGACCTTCCAACCTCAGTTACCCAAATGCCGTATTTACAGGTGTGTGCCATGATGCCAGTGAGTAGTGCTCTTTTCAGGATTCCATAAAATCTGACAGTATGGACTGGGGAGATAGCTCAGCACCTAAACATCTGCCTGGCAAGCACAAGGTTCTGAGTTTGATCCCTACTACCATATGCAGTTCCAGCCCTAGAACCGGGCATGGTGGCACAGGCCTATAACCCCAGTACTAGGAAGGCTGAGACAGGAGGATCACTAGAATCTGAATTATGGGGATGCGGCCCACGCAGCATGTGGTGTCAGGAATTGAACCCCAGTCCCTGTGCTTGCCTGAGTAGGTGCTTAGTCTGCTGAGCTATCTCAATGACCTAACATTTGTATTTTTTTTTATTAATCTCCCACATGATTCCAGAAGAGAAGGATCAAAAGTAGCTTCCTAAAAATAAAATATAAAAACATATAGATGAATCTGAAAAATATGCAAAGAAAGAAGACCAGACAAAAAAGACAATAAAGGCAGGTAACAAGAACAGGCCCTGGGTATGGCAGCCTGGCACTGCAGCAGGCACTGGGCTGAGGCTTCGGTGCCAACTTCACTTCACTGACCCCTCCAAGCCCCCTACAGGGGTGGCATCCACATGGAAAGGGGTGCTGCTTCGGCCTGGCTCCCCATGCATAGCCAGCAAGAGCGCCCCACACGGCTCTGGACTTTCTCCCCAGGGCTCTCTGCCGAGCAAGTATTTGCAGAGCACTACAAAAATTTCTTGCTGTGTCTTTGTTCACCTTCTGAAATCTCAGCAACACTGTTTCTCATCTGTCCTACAAAAGGCAAACAGTGAGTCCTCCATTCAGATAGGAGCTTGTACACTTACGCTAAGGAAAGCTACCACGGAAGGAAATGTGTGTGTGTGTGTGTGTGTGTGTGTGTGTGTGTGTGTGTGTGTGTGTGTATGCACATATCTGCAGGCAGGACGGAGCAATGTCCCACAAAGGAACAGGAACTGGCTTGCCCCAAATCAGGAGACCAAAGCCTTCGGAGTCCTGAAGCAAAATCACCCCGTTCGTTTCGCCCCACTGCTGATGTGCATGTGTCTAAACTGCTTCCCTAATTAGAGCACACATAAAAGAAACGCTTGCTTTGAAGCAGCGAAGATTCAAACCCCTCTAGGTGACCAGCCACGTTCCTGTGGACACCCCACAGCTCGCAGCGCTGCTTGCCCCGGCTCCACCAGGCGCTCACTTACCCACTCCTTCCTTTGTTCAATGCATCACTTGCTGTGCATCTGCAGTGGCCCAGGGCCTGTGCTGGTGCCGGAGATGCAAAGCCCCTGCCCTCCTGCAGCTTGCATCTCTTTTTAATGGTGTCGGGATGGAGTCTAGGGATTCCTAAATGCTAGGCAAGGGCTCTACAACAGAAGGAACAGCGTGGACAAAGGCCCTGTGGCAGAAAAGCAGGGGAAAGAACCGAGGAGGAGCAGCAGAAGCCACAGCAGCAGGCCTGGCAAGCTGGCAAACGATGGATCTTCACACTAAGCCCAATGGGAGAAACTGAAGCGAAAGGGACAAGTCTGGATGTGCCTTTGACAAAGATCTCTCCTGCCGCCATGTAAAGAAGAGAAATGAGGACCAGCTGGGAGGCACAGGGAGGCAGGGACACAGAAGAAATGAAAGGAAGTGGCCTAGAGGTGATTCCAAAGCCACCCGCCTTACCAAAAGGCCTCTCTGCGCCCTTCCACTGCCCCCAATCGAGCAGTGTGAGCCCAGACCCACATGAGGCACAGAGGGGAAGGAGAATGAAAGGTCATGACCTTACCTTGCCCCCACCTCGGAGGGCTCCCCGCAGGCAGTGCACCCCAGCCAGGGGAGGAGGTGGGCAGGGGGCTGGCTGCCCCACCACTGGGGTCCATCTGTGGCTCGCAGGCCATGGCCAGGAGCCAGGTGGATCCTACTTCTTCCTGGAGCCGTGGTTCATGCTCAGGTCAGCTTCCTTCCAGAAAACAACACAAAAAGGAACTTCAGGAGGGCACGTAGGCAGACTGAGCTTCTCTGAGCTGAGGCTAAAGTGACAAAGGGCCAGGGAGGGGCACCAGTATCTTTGTGCTGACTTCGGTTTTTTGTCCAGGCTAAGGAAATTTCTTATAGAGGGAGAAAGAGAGGAACTAACCACCCGCAGGGCATTGAGTGAGAACTTCCCGTTAGTCTCACAGCTTCTCTAGGTCAGACAAGCCAGAAACCCACAGGTCACTTGCAGGGGACAGGTCCGACTCACAGAAATCTGGAGCTTACTGAGGATACCCTAAGTGACCAAGGGAGGCAGGCACAAACACTACCAGAGTCTTGTTTACTCCTAGAATCTCAAGGGGCTTGCCACAGGCACAGGAAAAACATCATAGGATGAAAAATATACCCAGATAATCAGGCAATCAGCTTCTCTAGCTGAGATGGCAGGGGTCTGAGTTCAAGAACATGGACTCTGAAGTCACACTAACCAGGTTAAATGCCAGCACCACTCAGAGTTACAGAAACCTAGGCACATGGTTTAACCTCAGAGCTCCACCTCTCCAAATCAAACAACTCTCCACAGCAGACCTCTGGGCCTCTGCAAAGAACATATGCGTGTCAGGCCTAAAGGACAGAAAGCACAGCCAGGTGAGGTGGTCACACCCATAATCTTGCACCCTAGGAGGCAGGAAGCAAGAAGAGGGATTGTCAGCACATAACCTTTTGAAATTCAACCACTTCAAGAAACCACCTCAAAATAAAAAAAATAAAATAAAATAAAAAACAGGGCTTGGGAAGTCACTCAGTGCAAAGGCGCTGAAACCCATCTCCAAGACCACTAAAACTAACTAAAGGGCATGCAGCAGCCTCTGGAACAAATGATGGATTCCATGGATTTCAGCTCTTTAAAAACAGCTGTGAGCCTAAGCCAAGCATGACGTTTTGACCTTCCAAGTGGCCACACCTAACAGGGAAACTATCAGTTAAATAATCACTGAAAGGGCAGGCAAGATAGCCCAGTGGACTAAGTGCCTGTCTAGGTAAGCACAGGGACTGGAATTCCATCCCCAGCACCTCATGCCACACCAGCCCCACCCTCCCCCCTTGCACACACACACACACACACACACACACACAGCATACTGAGCCGGCCACGGAGACTGGAAGTGGTGGCAGACATCTGTAATCCCAGGGCTAGGGAGGCTGAGACAAGAGGATCACTACAAATCCAAGCTGCATAGTGAGACTTGTACCAATGAGGGCAAAGGGGGGCAATTCGTCCTGTTGACATATGGCTCTAAAAGGTCTCAGAAACACCTTTGCAGCCACTGGGGCCAAGACCCTGAGGGCATGGCAGGCATCACCCTAAGCTACTTTCCTCACCTATAGCACTGACACTCTTTGTGGATGTCTCTAAGATGAAAAACTCAGTCTCCAGGCCACCTGCTCTGGCAAGCTGCTTGCACACGATACCCTTTTTATGCGTCACCTAGGAATCCAAGAATTTTCTTTTGCCAAGAAAAATCAGGCTGAGTTCCCCAGAATGGCATTCAGACTTGCTAAAAGTTCCACCCAGAGTCCACCAGAAGTGGCTTCCACTGCCAAGGCTAAGGGACCGGGGAAGCTGTGCAGAGTCGGGGTACACACAGAGAGCAAGCTGGTTCCAGGACTGGTCAGGATCTCTTCAGATAAACCTTCATGTTCCCATCACCTTCTGTCTCTCTCAGCACTTTACACAGGACCCAACTAAGCCAAGTATGGAGCTCAGGGCAAAACAAAAAGGAAGGCCCCTTGCTCAGAAATGGTGACTTTAAAGATGGTGAAACCAAGCAAACCGGGGAGGCTGTCAGTGATGTCCCATTAACACCTGAAGTCGCTGACTTCAAGCTCCAAAAGTCACATGGGAGTCCCATCTCCTGAGAAAAACACACACACACAAAAAAAAAAACAGAACTGAGTATGGTGTAATCCCAGCACTCTGGGAGGCAGAGGCAGGCAAACTGTAGATCAAGCACAGCCCAGGCAACTTACTGATATATCAAACCTCATGTCAAAAGTAAAAGCTAAAAATAAAAAGGGGCTGGGAATGAATGTACCTCAGTGTGATACTGGGTTCAATTCTCAGTACCGGGGAAGGGGACTAAATAAAAGGTCTTTTAAATTAACAGCAGTCATACACTTGCCCAGACTCTATAGCCAGAAAGCTGCAAAACGTTATAAAGAGACTGAAGACTTGAGACTCAAAAAGCCTGCTCAGCCACACACCTAGCCTGTGACATCCACCATCCAGGCATCCAGCCTGAACCTTGCTATTCCGTCTCTAGAATTGGGGTGGGTGTGTCTGTCTGGCTCAGCTGCAGGTGAACAGGACAGAGGCAGCGCAATCCTGACATCCAGTATTCTGCCTATCACACAGGCCCCTTTCCTCCAAATGCTTCCCTATTTCAGAGGAAAGAAAGTTGAAAGTAAATGCTGAGAAGTGACCCGCTGCAAGCCGGGCAGCCATTAGGATTTTTTTTTTTTTTTTTTTTTTTGCTCAAGCTGCCTTAAGGGTGGGCCTGGGGATCAAACTGCCATCCCCTGTGCCTCACAGGGATTGCCCCAGAAGGGGCTTAAACCACTGAGCTAAGCCAAAAGCCCTGGGGTGGGGTGGGGAGAGCCATTAGGAACCAGGGAAGAATTCCAGCTGTGCGGCTCCAGAGTTCAGGCCCACAACTTCCATGCCTCGCACTGTGGACACTAAGTGGCTGGCTGTCTCTGAGATTTTTTGGAAATATCTTGATGTAGAACAGGTCTGAAGACACTGCATGTACTGGTGTGATCTAGAAACAAGTTCCAGGCAGCCTAAAATGCTTCCCTGGAGGCCAGGACTTTCTCCTGGCCTGGCCAAGGTACTCTCCAATACACTGCACGTTGACAGGCCAGTCTTACCAGCTCACTACTTCCTCTTACCTGGTAGCCTCCATAGGCACAGATAACCACTGAAGCACTCTTGACTTCAGCTGTTCACCTGCTAGGCCCACAGGGAACAGAACCCTTGCACCCAAGCTCCAACGAACCCAGGGACATGGTAGCTAGGAGCCTGCAGCCAGAGACACGATACTGGAGCTTCGTAAGTTCCTGGGGGACCCAGCTGTGAGGCAATACCTTGCCCAAACTGGAGCAGCAGAGGTCTAAAGTCTTCTGGGCTGCACCAAAGATTCATTAGTTACAAAATCACACACAAAAACTAAGGTCTCAGGAAGTGACCATGGCACCATCACATCTGGCTCCTGGAAGTCCTGATCAGCAGGCTGCATTCACTCCCTGGAGGCTGTGCTCTGCAAAGGCTAAAAGCAACCTGCCCGGTCTTGCCGCGTCCCATCAGGTGGCCCTGACTGGGAAAATGGCTAGACTCCTCTCTGCCCCAATTACCTTCCTCAGAAGTAGGGATAATGAGGGTAGCCTTCAGTTGTTACAAAGTTCTGCATTCACACTGATAAATCACTCCGAACAACAAGGAAAACAGCAAGGGCTGAAAGAATATAACAGTCCTTATTTTTACTGAAACCAAAGATGAAATCTGAAGTCCCCTGTTCAGCCCTCCACACTGGGGATTACCATCATCAGCTAGTAAAGACCCAGAATCACTAAACTGACAAGAACCAAACAAGGGAACAAGAAGGAGCAGCCTAGGGTGGGCTACTCATTCTGCAGCCTTCCTGGAGAACAGGAGGCTTCCAGGCTTGGTAAAGGTAGAGGTCAGAGGTGAAGGCAGCCAGCAACAAGCGAGTAAAGGCTCAGATCACAAGCCAAGATGGACCCTGTAGGGCATCTGGGACTCTGCCAGGTCACCTCCTACAGCCTTGCCCTCCAAAGGCACAGGAGGTGGGGATGGCAAGACCCAAAGGGCACCTACTTATTACCCCTCAGGGTATCCTGGGCCCCATTCTGCTAAGCCCAGCTCCAGCCCCGTGGAACTACAGGGAGAACTCCTGGGTGCAAGCAGAGACTTGGGCCACTCGCTCAGTAAAATGACTTCTGAGCTCCTTTGGGGCATATTGTGCTTTAGCCCAGTTTTCCAGACCTCCACATCCTCACACAGGATCGAGTCCCCAGAGGTTTTCCTCTCTGATGCGGCAATTCAGCTTCCCCTACCACTAGGTGCCTGCCTGAGACTTCTCATAGGTAGAGAGAAACTAGTCTTCCTCCCTAGCCCGGTTCCATTTTGTTGTTTATTTAACCGGTAATCGAACAAGAGAGCATAAGCGGACCTGTCACCAAAGTTTTGCGGTGGAAAAATCTAGAGAGAGGAGTCCAGCTCCCGATGTGGGCTGTAAGTCCCAGAAAATACCCCAAATCAAGGCGCCACCCCAGCAAGCTTGAACTGAAACCCGGCGCCTTGAGGCCGGGGCGGCCCGCTGTGCTCGGCCTAGCTCTTGCCCTCCAGTCCTGTGAGGTGTGCGGCCCGGGATGGGCAAGAGGGGGCTTCCTTCACCCACAAATCGCCCCAGGAGGAGCAGCTGCCACGTCCACGCGGCGGGAAGGGGCCCAGAGGCGCGCGCCACAGCCCAGACGCCACCGCAAGGCCACTCGGGCCCCAGGCGCAGAGCCGGAGGAGCCGCGCCGCTCCGACTCAGGAGAGCGGGCGCACGGGAGCGCGCACACTCACCGCCTCCGCGGCGTCGCCGCCGTCGCCCCCGCCAGCGGACGCGGAAGGTTGGGGGTACCGCGCCCCGCCGCACTCCGCATCCGGCTCGGTCGCCTGCGCAGCCTAGAACCCGGCGCAGCACCGCCCCCCTGGGCCCGCCCCCGGCCCCGCGGGCGCAGTCCGTTCCCCACCCGGGAGGAGGCGTCGCCAGGCTCGCCCGGCCCGGAGGGAGGGTTTCTCCGGGCCGGACCCCGGCCGTGGCCCCGGCCGGCCGACCTGGGATGGAGGCCGCGCTTCAGCAGCCGCGTTACCCTGGGACGCCGGAAGGCCCCGCGCCTCACGCCGGCCGCGTGCGTTAGGGTTGGGGTTCGGCGCTGCACCTGCGCTCCCGGGCCTGGACGCGCTCCCGTGCGTTCCCCGCCCCTGGCTGACACAGTCAAGGGATCCGTGGTGAGGCAACATCTAGGATCAAAAGTTTTTCAGAGGCTTTTGTATAATGAAAAGCGGTACCCAGATCATGAGCAAGAGCACGGCTTTCGGGTCCTGTTACCTGCGTGTTATATCCGGGACTCTCCACTTATACTACTGGAGTTCCCAAGCCAAAGCGCTCGCCCCTGGGGTCCCAACAGGCCAGAAGAGGCAGCTTGTCCCGTAGCTATAGCTTTAATCAACATGGCCAGGCTGTGAAGCACAGATAGAGGTTCAACATCTATCTTAGAAAGGGCTGCCAGAGCTTTGGAGTTTTACAGAAAAATATTACTGCAAAGCCTGAAAATTACCCCGCTTACTGACATGCCCTCTGGCCTTGAAGAGTGATGGGATAGGTTATGTAAATTTAGGAGTTAACAACCCTTGTGCAGAACACTTGGCAGCGCCAAGGTGAACAGGGTTCTGTCACAAAGTTTTAAGGTAAAGAAGTACGGAAATGAAGGTGGAGATGCCCAGCTTTACCCTGCCTTTACCTACCCCTTTGGGAATCTGCAGCCTCAGCCTGTTGTTCCTGTTATAGCATCTTATATTATTTCATCTCTCTGCCTTCCATCAGATTTCACGGTGTTGTGTGCAGATGTAATAAGATGATCTGAAGTAATCAGATGACTGATTATCTGTAATAATATGATCTGGAGACTATAGACACATATCTACCCTCCGGCGGTCATGACTGCCAGACACACAACTGCCGGGCACACCCGTGCCCTCAGTGCGTGTTGCCTACCACTCTCGACCGTCATCACTGTTGGAAAGCACTGATCGCGTGTTTTTCCCTACATCACACATTTGAGGGTGGAAAGTTTAAAAAGTAAACACATGCTATTGCCCTTCTCTGTGGCTTTTTGTTGTTGTTTTGTTTTGTTTTTTTGTTGCTGTTGTTGTTGTTTTATGGGAGAATAGAGAGATTGACCTGGGCCTTCACATTGAACTATAGCCCCAGTCCTTTATTATTATTATTATTAATTATTATTATTTTCTCATTTTGAGGCAGAGTCTCATTAAATTGCCCAGTTTCTGAAGCAAGGTTCCAATTTTGGATCCTCCTGTCTCAGCCTCCTAGGAACTGGAATTACAGACTTGTGTCACAACCATCTGGGACCCTGGTTTTTCATTCAACGAGGCAGTGGGGCATGCATCCCTTGCCAAAATCCTCTCTTCCATCTCATTGCCTTCTAAGGGTTCCTAAACTTCCACATATGGTAGAAAGGGCTTGTCTTGCCCACTCACCCCTTGACAGGCCTCAAAGTGGCTCCCCACAGGCAAACTAGAAGTGCAGAGATGAACAAGGTCACACAGTATTGCCGCTGTTTCCATTTCTAAGAGGGTCCTTGCATTCATTTTTTAATTTCAACAGATGCTGCAAAATTGCGGGAAATTCAGATCATAGGGCATACTGGCTGCTTATTTAGCCAGCTTAGAGTCCCAGTGCTTGGAAGCATCAAGTAGTAATCAGAAATCTACATGGGGCTCAATGGCACAGCACCTGCCTGCCAAGTGCAAGGTTGTAAGTTGAATTCCAGGTACCCCCCCCCCGAATATCCTCCCAAAAAATCTAAGCAGCAGACCCTACACAGCTGCTCTTGTTCCTCAAGTTGTGGGCTTGAAGAATGAAGTTTACTTTTTATCAGCAAATCCACATAGGTGCCTGCTAGGCGCCCTGCATTACCCTGGGCAGTAGGGTGCACTACTTGGAAAGGCCCTCGGAAGTGTGTTTAACAACAACAAAAAAAAAACAATTGAAAGGCTTGGGAGTAAGAGAACCAAGCAAGCTTTACTAAATGCTGATGCAGTATTGAAAGGAACAAGGACGCCATGAGTGAGGCCTGGTCCCCATCTCTAAACCCTGCTAGTCTAGCAAGACCTACATCCTCCTTGGAACCACGCTGCCTCACATTTCCCACTGCTGGTCACTCCAGCCCCAGCTTACGCACAGATGCATCAGACCCATGGACCAGGGAGCCTCAGGAGACAGGGCCTTTGGAACTGGCAGACCAGTTCAGGCCTGGCACTGTGCTCCGGGGGTGGGAGCCCATGGAGCACAGATAACAAAACCCAGTGAAAGGGGAGCCAAATCCAGTCAAGGTACAAGAAAGTCAACTTTAGCAATGAGAGATTGATGGACTCACAGGGGCCTCTGTGGTGACCTCAAACCACCCCCATCCCCAGCCTAACCTAGACTAATGTTCCCTAAAATCCCCAAGCTCCAGGAATGCAGAGGCTTCAATTCCTCCTCTACCACAGCTCTCTCTCACTTCCCATTTTTAGGGGCTGCCATTCCCTCTCCTTCTGAAAGGTGAGCCCCAAAACCCAGTTCTACATCATCCCCTAGTTCACTCTCAGGGGCCCTTCTTCTGGGAGCCTTTCATATCCTGGGCCTAGGTCAGTCCCTGCTCTCAGTGGGACCCTTGTTCAACTTCCACCAGGCCTACCAGATAGTGTATGGTTATTGTATAACTCTCCTTACCAAAAACAAAATAGCCAGGCATAGCCACACACACCTGTAACCACAGCACTCTGGAGACTGAGACAAGAGAATTGGGTGAGTTCAAGGACAAGCCTAGGCTACAGAGTGAGCTCAAGATTAGCCTGAACTATATAGTGAAACCCTGTGTCAAATAAATATTTTTTTCTCTGCCCTCAGTGCACCTGGATCAGCATCAGTAGACAGGGGTGAAATGAAGTAGAAATATAATCAGAGCCCTATCCACAGGTTAATCCAAGTAACCACACATCCCAGCCCAAGTCACCATTACTCAGCTGTTGCTCCATCTGTCTGGCTGTGTTTGCAAGGGTCACAGACTACATCAGAGGGCCAGCTGCCAACCCTATTTAGCAACCTGCATGAAGTAACAGTGTTGTTCCGGCCTGGCAGAACCTTAGTGTCACATAAGATAGTACAGGAGAGAGCCTCAGAACAACTGGGTAAGTGAAATGGCAAGGATCAAAAATTAGATCTGATTTTGTGGAACTGCTCTGTCAGTTAGAAGTTCAGTGACATCTCTAAGCAGTTGTCCAAACGTACTGTTTGAAACATGACCATAACCGCAATAGCATCCAGTCAGACAACAATTAAGACTGGCGAGTTCAATAAACCTGGGTTCAAATGAGGCTGTGCCACCAATTACCACCATCACCTTGGATGGTTGATTCCATTGGAATATATATATATTCCATACATATATATATATATATTCCATATATATATATATGAAGCATCTTGAATTATTGATGTCTATAAAAGTGAATTGTTTAAAAATCACTTGCAGTGCTTTTATAGAAGGCTCCATTGTGCATGGCTCCGTGACATCCATTTCAGCTTCTGGAAGTCAATAGCCAAATGCCGAATGCCATTATGGGACCTACAGGATATAAGACTGATAGCCCCTGAGAACTTGGGACTCCAGAAACCAGAACCACACATTACAGAGTGGTCGTCAGGAAAGTTTTGGGTCAAAAGCAGAAGAAAAAGTACTCTGAATCTTTTTCAGAGGGGCCACGATCCACCCAGGTGGTATCACAGATGTTTCTAGGCTAGGTTCAGAAAAATAGGCGCCAGGGACAGATACAGAGCCTGCAGCGTGGAGCACTGCCAGAAGAGGGAGAACTCACATCTGGCTGGGAAAAGGAGGAAGGGCAGCTGAAGATGGGGGTGGGAGGGTTAGAGTAGCGGGCCCGACTCTTCATCTTTTCATCTTCCAAAACACCACAGATGACAACTGCCGACAGCCAGTTGTGCCTGCCAAGCCACCAGCACAGCTCTCTTCTTGATACCATCTACCCGGTAGCAGCCATCTGTTCTACGGCGCTGCCACTCTTCCCTTTGTGAGTTGTTAAGCAAAGAGGGTGTCCCCATCCCCACATCAGTCATTTCTCCACATGCAGTTAAGCTGTGGTCTGGAATTCACATCTGACCCAGGAGCCAATCAGCACCACCTGATGGTTTTAAAAAGCCAGAGAAGGTAGATAGATGTTGATACAATGTTCTAGTGGCTTCCTCTGCCCAGATTGATGGCCAAATATGTCAATAAAGAATGTGCCAAGCTCTCCTAAGACCTACACTTCTATGGGAAGGAGGAAAAAGCAAAGCTAGCATTGCTTGCTTGGATAGAAGCATTTGCAGTACCACAGTGTTAGGAGATCAGTAGACAGAGGAAAACACTCTGAGCTCTGACACAGGGTCCCTAAAGGAGAGAAACAAAGAAGAAACACTAGCATGAAGAACACAGCACAGCGCATCCTTCCATCACTCAGCCCTTGCTCACTGCTGGTGCCTCTGGCACAATCTTTGCAAGTGGAACAAAGGCCATGGAAGGTAAGTTGCAGGACTCAACCAGTCCCAGCAGCAGTCCTGTAAGAGGATGAGCGCCCCAGCTCCTTGGTCTCAGAAACAGCCTGACACAGCTGTGGTGTGCATCTGGTCACAACCTGCAGGCATCTTTTCTTTGTTCTAGAACTGTGCTCATCATACAAGCTCCTGGGAAGCTTCAGATTTCTCAACTAGGGACCAGGATTGCAATGCTGAACCTGCAAGCCCATGGTATATCATGAAGTGCCCAGAACATAACCAGCCTTGCCTACCAGGTACAGACAGCTCCCACGTGTGCCTTCCACAAGCTGTTTTTGAGTAGTGTGATAGTACATGCCTGAAACCCCAGCTACTCAAGAGGCTGAGGAATGAGGATCATAAATTCAAATCCAGTCTGGATAACTTAGCAAGATCCCATTTCAAGTTTAAAATAAAGAGAGCTAGGAGTATAACTCAGTGTCAAAATCCTTCTCTAACATGCATGAGTTCTTGAGTTTTCTAGCTTCAGCACAGGAGAAAAAAATGAAGTTGTGTTCTTCCCTCCACCAAGTGGGAGTGGCTATTCAGGAAACATGTGGGTTACCCACAATGTTACACAATGCCTTACTGTAAATTATTTTATGCCTGCTGTCAAGATCTTTAGTAAAACTGAACTGCAGTACCAAATGAAGTGCAACAGGGAATATGTAGCCAATTGTAAACTGAACCAAAGAACAATTAAGGAAACATGTTTGAAAACTGAGGAAAGCAGAGGGGAAAAATCACACGACATTCATAAAGTGCATATAATTATAAGCCTGATGCTGTATACACAATAGCCAAGTGTACAGATGCTAAAATATCTTGGCCACCTTACTTCACATCCTGGGGCTGGGGCCCTAACCTTTGCCTCAAATCCAGTGAAAAGTGGCTGACGATTAAATTGGTTGGTGACAACAAATTCTTAGAATACCAGCTGCCATGTAAAGCAACTGCTGGTAATGGTAGAAGCAAGGTCTTATTCAGTGACCATTCACAGCTTCTGCTCATCTCCTGGCCGCCCTCAGTTAGCTTCAGTCCTGTGACCCACAGGGGTCCATGGGCTGAGAACTAGTGTCGTGTTGTCTCAGGCCTGAAGCAGAGTGGATGCGTGTTGGCCAGGCATGGAGAAGCATGTGATGAAGCAGCAGAACCACAAACTAGAAGCAGCCTGAACCACAGCCGCCACACTGAGAGCAGCTGCACTGAAATCTCGTCTCGTACTGAGCTGTGCAAGAAACGAACCTTTATTTCACAAACAGGAAACATTTGTTGAGCGCGTAGAATGTTCCAGGCACTGTATGTAGTGCTTTGATCTGTTTTTAATAATGCTTTTCTCACTGCTGTAAGAACAGTAGTTCTAATCTGGGGGTACTATGCACACCTGAAGGATGTAACACAATGTCCTCTGTCATTACTTGGGCATCACAGCTGAAGAGCTTCTACTGGCATGTTCTAAGAGACCAGGGACACTGCTAGTGACCATGTGATGGCTTGAATATACAACAAAAGCCCTCTTGAGGCCCAAGACCTTCTCAGAGTTCACCTTCACATTTCTTCTACTTCCAGCTATTCTCAGCATTAAATGGAAGTAGGCATGTACTCTTCTGGTCCTTTTGTGCGCATATGGAAATAAGCCACATACATTCTATTGCATCATGTCTTCATTCTGACAGAACCAATATAGCTGCCTCACTTGCCACTGATAGTCTTAGCCTTCTATCCCAGACTCAGGACAGACTGGCAAAGTCCTTCTGTTAGAATTCCCTTGCCCCACCCCAAGACCCAAATGATCCAGGAGAGACCTGTGCACCCACCAGCTCCCTAAGAGCCATCAGGAGTGAGGCAGAAGGGACCTCCTCACCTATGCCCTGGGCCTCAAGACCCAAACCACTCTGGGACCTCACCTCAGGACACCCCCTTCCAATTCACATGCCCCATCAGCCACTATTCAGGTCTCCTCTCCACAGACTTTTCTCTTCCAGTTACACTCAAACCATGTAGGCTCCTCTCCATGTTACTAAACTCCGATTTTTCAGATCTTACTTATCCTCAAAAGGCACTTTGATCACATACCTAAAATACTCCCATTGACTTCAGAGAGCTGCCTGGCCCAGACAAGCCATCCCACATGCCCAACCCTACTTCTCCACAGGAAGTATACTGGGAGCAACAAGGCTACAAGTAATTATACTAGCTGAGTACAATGCCACACAACTGTGATCCCAGCCACTCAGGAAGCTGAGGCCGGAGGGCCACACGATGAAGGCCAGCCTGGGCCACTTTAGCGAGTACTTGTCTAAAACTAAAGGTTGTAACGTGGTTGCATGGCACAGCATCCGGCTGGCATTCCAAGGCCTTGCGTTCCATTCTCAGTAGTTTTTAAAAAGGTGGCTCTAAACCACTAAAGATGTTGCTTCATGTTCCTCTAGTTGGGAAATTGTGTAGGGACAGTGTGGAAAGGTTGAGTACACTAACACTTGGTATTACTAGGCAGAAGCCCTGAACAAAATTGAGCAGTCCACAACAGACAAGCAGGCACTTTTCTAGGCTCCCAGCCAAGACAACAAAATAAGCAGCCTGGAGAGGTGGCCATGCCTGTGATACCAGCACTCGGGACACTGAGGCAGAAGGATCAAGTTTGAGCCCAGTCGGATCAGATTCTGTATCAAAATAAAACATAAAGGGCCAGTGAGAAAGCTCAGCAGACTAAGCACCTGCCTCATGCAGGGACCAGGGTTCGACCCTCAGCACCACAAGCCACACTGGCCCAAACTCAGGTGTGCTAAGAGAGCCACCACACTGGGCATGGTGGTGCACACCTGTAAGTCCAGCACTGGGGAGGCTGAAACAGAAGGACGATTCCATGTCCGAGTTGGACAGTGAGACGCTGTGCTAGATACATAAAAATAAAATAAAGTGAAAAGGCTGGGATGTAATTCAGTGCCATAGCTCTGGGTTCAATCCACAATTCAGGGGTTTAAAAAAAATCTAATAACCAAGAGATGGGTAGGAAATAAAGATTTGGATGTTTAGTGGGTATTCAAAATTATGAAATAAAGGTGGTCTCGCCAAAGAATGTAAGGAAGTCCCAAGAAAAAAATACCAAGAAAGGTGGAGAAGCAGAGAGGCACTCAGAGAAAAAGGACACCCATGCATAGAGAAGTAAAGATGGTGAAGGAGAGGTCAGACACCGCAGGTCAGGTGAGCACTGGACTTAGCAACTTACAGCGTGCAACCTTTACCCATAAAATGAAACAGGAAAAATACTAACAGAGACAAAAGTGGCCCAAGATCACACCATCTTCAGACAACCTAGGGGTAAAAAAATTCTGTACTCATTTCACAGTGCTTCAAAACACGAGGAAACCCCTAAGGTTCTTGTCCAATGTTTTTCACCCACCAGAAAAAAACTCTGCAACCAAAGAAAGACTGCAGCCTAAGAGGACCACAGTGCACCGCCCTGAAGAGAAGCAAAGCACACATGCCCCCACGTGACTTCTGGGAAGGAAACACGCCTGGCAGCTTGCCCAAGGCTCCTCGCCACAGGGGGCTCTAGGGAAAAGGCATAGCAGACCCTGGCTTCTGTTTTCAAAAACAGTTCAAGTGAGGTCACAAGCAAGATCCTTCCGCCTAAAGTGTGCACCCTGAACACTTTCTGATTACGTGTGACAATGTGACACACGTAACTTCCTAAGTGAAATTCTGTAAAATGTTTGGTCAAAGTATACTTTGCATCATCAAAAAGAACCAAAAAAAAAAAAAAAAAGAAAAGAAAGTAAGCAACCTCCCACCCACCCAAAAAAAGAATGAACCAGAGGGGTGAGAGCGGGTGGTAACATCTTTACTTCCACTTATAATGATCACCGGCACACCAAGTAACGAGTTCTTGAGTCCTATCAGCTAATGAACATCTTTGTTTTTTGAGACAGGGTCTGGGTAACCCAGGCAGGCCTGGCTCTTATATGTAGCCCAGGCTAACCCCATAGTAGTGATCCTCCTGCCTCAGCCTCCAGTGCTGGGATTGCAGGCATTCACCAGCACACCCGGCTCATCTAGTCATTTTGGTTAAAATAAACCAAGCACAGCCCAAGCAAGTATATTCCCCATCACTGTTTTAATTCTTCAGAATGTATTTCTTTAAGGTGGGCTACTGTTTCACACAAGTTACGGAGAGCTATTTACTACTTTTTCATAGATAAAGCCCCTGACCTTTAAGAAAGTATTAGGGAAAATTATTTATCCCTTCCTTTCTTTAAAGAATTTTTTTTCTTCTTACTAAATCTAAGAAAGAAAAGTCAATACTGATATACATTCTTGAGCTAAAAGGTGTAGGGAAACAGACCACATATACTCATTATATTTCTAAGAAATATGAGGTAAAAAGGCAAAATCTTTGGAGAAAGTACATGTTTGTCCAAAGAAGCCAGATATGCTACTCTCCAAAAAGTGAAGGGAATTTTTACACAACATAAGAAATAATTTAATGCATTTCAACTTTGCTAAAGCTTCATATTCCATGAGTGCATCTACAGAGCCAATCTAGGAACAGGCGCTCCTTTCTTCTATCCATTTATGCGATAGTTCTCATGGATTTGTGGCTGGATGTCGCAGACAAAGGCTAGGAGGTTGTCCAGGACCTCTTCCCTGTTCTGCTGGAAGTAGTTCTGCAGGACGGCCATCTTCTCCTGGGTCTCCTTCTCCACTTCACTGCTGCAGCTGCCATGGGATCCTAACGCC
>PVJA010017925.1:8229-40937 GCA_004027025.1 Myocastor coypus | reverse complement strand
TCTTCTTCCTCTCTTCTCTCTTTCCCTCCCTCCCTCCCTCCCTCCTATTTGCTTTCTTTTCAGATGGAATCTAGCTATGTAGCTCAGTTTCACTAACCCACCATATAGCCCAGGCTGTCCTTGAACTCACAGCACTTCTCCTGCCTCAGCCTCCTGAGTGCTGGCATTACAGGCCTGTGCCACCACATCCAGCTCACTTCTGTTTCCTGGCTCATATATTTTAATGTGTGAAAATCCCCCGTTTTTTTCAGATCCCATGGACCAAGCATTGGGAAGAGCACAGCAGAGTGGTTTGTACCTGCTCTGCAGTTCCTGGGCTGTGGTTAGAAATCTTGGAAGCTGAGGCCAGGAGCTCACAAGCATCATTAACCACATGCCTGGGGCTCCATCTCCACTTGAAGCTCTGCGTGTGAGCTCTCACCATGAGTCTGGCTTGGGCTTTGGTAGGGCTTGGGTGTTGCTTGTCCCCCAGGGGCACCAACTGAAAGCTTGTTTCCCATGGTGATGATGTGAAGACGTGGAGAGGGCTTCAGAAGCTGGAGCCATGTGGGAGGTTATCAGGTTAGTGCAGGGCTGTCCTTGCGGAGACCAGGACAGTGCTCAGTGACCCCGCACGCTGACCAAAGTGAGTCGCTGTAA
Organism: Myocastor coypus; assembly: GCA_004027025.1. Taxonomy (NCBI): domain Eukaryota; kingdom Metazoa; phylum Chordata; class Mammalia; order Rodentia; family Myocastoridae; genus Myocastor; species Myocastor coypus. The sequence goes on along the minus strand of PVJA010017925.1, from coordinate 40,298 downwards.
AGAAGCAAACCTGACCCATGAAGTGGTCTCCGAATTCCTGGCTGAGCATGCTCTTGTCCCACCCCTATGACACCGCACACCACCGGGCCCTCATCAGAGCTGAGCCAATGCCAGTGCTGGGCTTTTGGCTTCTAGAATTGTGAGCTACATAAATCTCATTTCTTTATAAGTCTCCAGCCTCGGGTTGTCATTAAAGTAACAGAAAATGGGCTAATGCAGGTGCCTGGACAGCATGGCAGCTGCAGCCCAGCAGCTGTGCTGCCTGCTCTGGCCTCACTCCAGAAGCCACGCAGGATCATCCACGACACTGCCTATTTATGGATCCAGGTGCAGTCAGTCATCCGTCCAAGTTCATGAAGAACAGCCATAAACTCCAGCTCTTATCCAGGGGGACTAAGAAAACTCAGAAAAGGCATCCAAGGCTAGAAATAGCAGAGTGTGCATTATAGAAAGTACAGTTTTACTACAGTAAAACTCCAGTCTTTTATTTTTCATTTATTTACTTTTTGGTGCTAGGGATCGAACTCAGGACCTTGGGCTTGGTAGGTAGGTGTTTAAACCACTGAGCTATCTCCCTGACCCTTCAATCTTTTAAAAGTTAGACAAAAGAAGAAAAAAACAGAAAACAAAGATGAAGGCAAGCTAGCTGCAATCCTCCCTGGAGATGCCTCTGGATCTCTGAGAAGCTTCTAGTGCTTTGCTCCTTCTGACTAGGTGGGATATTAACCACCAGTTATTCTTTTGTCTGTGATACTGTATGTCTCTGTTAAAAGAGTTCCTACTTCCTTTGTGTTTCCCAGGAGGTGTTAACCTTACATCTAGAGCTGTGCTGGTGAACTAGATTTTATTACAGCTTTGCCCCTGCCAGCCCTACCCCACACGGGCTAGGAGGAAGCCACAGCAGCCTGGGGGGGGATGTGCCCAGCACAAGTATTTGTCATCACTGAACACTTTCTTCGTCAACATGGGATTCAGAAAATCTTTTAGGTAGATGACAGTAGAACCAGAATTGAGCTTAGAGATCTCCATATGCCAGGGCAAAGACGCTGACCTTTAGATCATTGGGGGTTTTTGCTTGTTTGTTTTTTCCTATTTTAAGATACCTCTAAAAGTAACAATCTCGTCTCTGTCCAAAGTTTTTCAAAGTGAACCCCCTGACTACAAATTCTCTTTGACAAAGTGTCGTGAAGCCCATGGTCCTATATCCACAGATTTGACCAATACAAGGGAACGTATTGAGAAAAATTTGTAACTCTACTGAACATGCACAGGCTTTCTTTCCCATCATTTCCCCCTGGGTAATACAGTACAGCAACTATTTGCATAGTAGCTGCATTGCTTTAGGTATTATAAATAACCCAGAGATGATTTAAAATATGCAGGAGGACATGTGCAAAGTACATTTGAGGGCTATGCCATTATGTGAGGAACTTGAGCTGCAAGCTTGGGGGTCAGTAAGAGGGACTTCTGGAACCAACTTGGCATGGGCACCAAGGGACAGATGCAAAGCTTTGTACCCCAGTTAGAGCTGCCAGATGGAGTCCAGATCAATCTAGTAATTGGCCTACATGAGGCACTGACTTGGGCTAAGATACTCTCATGAGAGCTGTGGTGGTTGGAAAAAATGGTGTGTCCTCGTGCTTGCACCTTCAGAGCCCGTCCCAGGACCACCTGCCAGCAGGCTGGACTCCAGAGCCCTCCTCTAACCTGTCTGCACCCCCTCATGTCCCCCTCTTGTCCATAAGAGGCCATCTGTGGCAGAGGCAGCCCTTGGAGGTGGCCCAAGGAGGAACTTTCATCTGCCCTCTCCCTGAAGACACGGCTTTCCAGATCATCAGCCTAGGTGGACTGAGAGGCTGGAGGAGACATCTGGGCCCTGGGCCAACTTTTACCTCCACCAGACTGTGACTTAAGGGGTCCTCCTCGTGCATGTGATTTCCATGTTGGGGCTCTGGTCTGCAGGACCTGAGGTCTCCCCTATGGCATGGTGGGATCTCCCCCCTATTGGAGTCCAACAACCAAGCCCACCAGGGACACCCCTACTATGGTTTGGATGTGTTCCCAAAAGTTCATGTGTTGGAAATCTGTCCACACAGATTCATGTGTTGATGGTATTCTCAGCTAAGACTACTGAGAAAGAATTAGACGAGATGAGGTCATGAGGCCAGGGTCACATGATACACTGAAGGCTCCAACACAAGATCCAAGGACACCCACTTGGCCGGCATGCTGTCCCTGTCTTGCCGAGGGAAGCCCCAGCCATGCCACAGCTCAATACCACATGCTGATCAACTTCTTCAACTGTGACTTGAGTAAACTCCCATTCTCCCCAAATTGCCCTGTCTCTTGTATTCAGACAGATGAACAGGAAGCAGATGAAGACAATATCTTTCACCCCGAAAGGTGGGATTCTTTAGCCTCCTGCCGTAAAGGAGAATCTTCACTGCTGGTGTGGCTGCGCCTGTGTGGCCATGATTTCCCACTAAGTATGGGGAGGCACCTGCACTAAGAGGTGTCCCAGCAGGCCCCCTTGAGGACAGTGGGTGACATCCAGGGCCCTGCCTCTGCAGGGCAGCTTTGGGGGACTGTGCCCGAGAGCACAGCCCTCAGGCCTCCTCTGAACTCCAGTTTTGGATCCACGCCCTCTTCTCTGGGTCCCCCACCCTCCAGGCCACAGCTGTTTCTGTGGGTGTGAGCTCCATGGTGCTTCACCTCTCACCCCCACTTTTTTGCCTCCTTTCCTGTTCAGATGATGTGTAGAGAGCACCGCTGTCTCAGCAATTCTTCCCTTGTTGCTGGGACAGATACCCAAAACTCAAAATGAAGGAAAAGAAGGTTTTTTTGTTTTTGTTTTTAAGGCTCAGTCAGTGAAGGTTTCAGTCCACACTCAGCTGGCTCCAAAGCAGAGTGGCATATGACAGAGTGGCATACGGTAGAGAGCAGCAGTTTGTGGTGGCGGAAGGCAGCAAAACAGCAAGAGCAAAAGGACAGGAGCAGCAGCAACAGAGGCTGCAGAGAGCAAGCCTCTTTTCTCCTTCTGTTGCTTTCTGTCTATCAACCTGGGCTGGATGTAGCACTCAACGCCCATAATCCCAGCAGTACTCAGACCCATAATCTCAGCCTTGGATCATGGATTAATCCTGAACTCTAAAACCATGCCCCATGAAGGTATGAGGCTTTGGGGGACAACTAGACACAAATCATAGCACTCCCTTATGTGTAAATCTGAAATGCTCCAAAATCCTAAACTCTGAATTCTGATATGATGATCAGAAGGTTTCAGATTTAAGTGATTCACATTTTCATTTTAGACATGCTTGGCCAATAAAATCTATTGCAAGTACTCTAAAATCTGAAAAGCTCCAAAATCCAAAACACTTCTTGATCTTAAGCATTGCCAATAAAGAGTATTCAACCCTTACCTGCATTCAACTTCTTTGGCTTGATGTACTTCCTGGGGTTTCTAGGTTTCGTTTGGCTTCATGGACTGGCCCAGACACAACTCCGTGGGAAGCCACCTATGTCCTCTGTGCCTGTTTCGTCTTTTCTCCTTCTAACTGTCTGCAGTGGGGACACAATAACCTTTGTGACAGAGCTGCACATTTGAGGAGGCTGTGCAAAAGGACAGCTACTCCCGGAGGATGCAGTGGAACTCCCACCTCAGATCCGACTTCTTTTCCACAGGAGGGAAATAAAATACAGTCTTGTTTACACCACATTTGGTTTCTAGCAGCCAGATCTCATTCCCAAGTGACCTGGCCCCTTGGCGTCAGCCACAGCCCTTGGTAGAGAAAGTGGTAATGGATATGTCACTGTAGACCAAAGGAATACTGAGAGAAGTGAGACAGGAAGCTACAGTTTGACGTGATGGCTGTGAAAATATGTTGTAAGTAGATATTAGAATCAGATGTTTCAGAATCCATGCACTCCGTGACAACAGATGAGAGAGACCACAGTTATGGGAGGCCTAGAAGGCCGGCTGTGACTCTGTGCCTCCAGCTTGTGCGCCCTGAAGCCTGCAGCATGAGAGGCATGGTGGGAGGGTCAGTTTTGACTGCCGACAGGCACGACGTGGAGAGAAGTTGAGGCTCCAGAGCTGTCCAGGACACCATTTAGGGCCTCGGATTCTTTATCTGCACGACGGGGATGAGGTGGGGAGCTAGCAAAAGACTCGGAGGGAAGGAACCACAAGCCCTCTGGGCTGACATGGTGGGACCCCAGATGTAATGTTGCCCCCGCTCCCTGATGCTGCAAACACCCGGATCTGGCAGTAGGTGGCGCTCGGTAGGTTGCATGGTGGTCAAGGTCGGCAAGCTATCTTCCTAGAATATGGGAAGTGACCGCCAGCCAACTTCAGTAGGAGGCTGGACATCGGCAGAGCTGTGAGAATCCAGCCTGAGAATGTAGACTTGTGGCTGCCCGGGGGCTGGGGAAGCCCAGGATGCACACCTGCGCGCCCCCCACCTCCTGAAGCCCACCAACCCCTCCTCTGCTAGGTGATCAGTAAGGTGGCTCGCGATGCCCTTGATCATGAGTCAGCTGCACCGGGACGCCGCGATTGATTAGGGTGCCGTTCACCTCGGCATTTCGCTCTAACTGATGCCTCTGGCCCTTTGTGGATCGCTGCAGCCAGTTAACAGGCGGTGACCACTGAGCACACATGTGTCCCCAAAGACCAGCCACCTGGAGCCACTTCTGTGGGGACCCAGTGGTCCCACTCACTGCTGCAGTCCTATCCCTGCACCCCTGCAGAGTGACCTAGCTGTCCCATGGAGAGTTCAGAGTCCCCAAAGAAAAGTCAGGTTATATGTTCAATGGTTCAGTTATGGATTAAAAAACTGTCTTAGGCACGAGGCTAATTTGTAAGTGAGAGTGATTACCAAGGTGGCCTGGGTTGTTTGGAAAAATGAGATGTCACTGTTCCCTGCTAGGGCTGGAGCAATGAGGTGTCACTGCGGCCATTCAGTCTTCTGAGCTCTTTCTATGATGTATGACCAGAGGGTGTCGGACTCACGCAGTCAGGGTCATCCACCCTGCAGTCAGCAGATGTTTCTATTAATTGCGCATCTTCTCAGATAGTGGACAGGGAGCCACTGATGATGTCATTGTCATCACACACTCAGGTGTGCCCACACGCCGCCTCTCCCCAAAGGGTAAGTGAGATTTTATGAATCTGCTACTGACCAATAAGAGAGCAGTGCGCACACTCTACACGCGGCTCTTAGGGCCTTGTTTGCTGTTGGGCTTAGGACAACAATGGTGGTTTATGAAGTGGGAAAAGAAAGAAGGGTGGATGTGGAAATCCTTTAAAGCCGGCCAGTTCTTTTAGACCAACGGTGACAGCAAGTGCAGTTATGCCTTGAGCCAGGAAACAGAGAGAGCTGGGTGGGTCCCCCCTGGGAGAACCGCCATGGAGCCTCCCAAGAACTTACCCTTAAGGGCCCCTCCCCAGGGACCCAGGGACCTTGCCCCAGGCTCCACCTCCCAACAGCACCACCTTGCAGACTTGGGGGACACAAACCCTAGCCGTCATCCAGCTCTTGGTATGCTCCAGGATGGGCTCAGCTGGGACCACCCGCTCCATGCACATCCCACTGGGCTCGCTTCTGTCTTCTGGTGAGTCTCGGTGACCATTCCCCAGTGCTGGTCCCTGGGGGGGTGGGGTGAGTGGAGCTCCCTTTGCCCATAGTTTTCTCAGCTAGCCCTGTCGCTGGGCCTATAATTTTGCCATCGCAATATGCGGGGATGAGAATCCTGTGCCCAGTCCCCATGCACAGGCACACTAGACCTAGAAGAGGTAGGAGGTGGGGATGGGGGTCCATATTTGAATCCTGTTCCTCCTGTCTGCGCTGGTCTGGCCAGTCTGAGCGTAGGTGTCCCTTGGCAACTCCATCCTCTTTCTCATGGCCTGGCTTTCTGAGTTCCTGGACAGACCTCAGAATGAAACAATCCTGACATGTGTGGTCTTAGTCAGGTTGGGCACGGTCACAGAGGCTATTTGGAGAGAAACGCAAAAGATGATAAACTGTAGAACTCACTCCGTCCAAAGTCAAAATCATAAGTGGGGTCCTCCTCTGGGGAAAGGGGCAGAGTAGAAAGGTAATTAGCAACTGTACTGCCTTCTACCAGTGCTGTGGGCCGTCCTGGGGAGCCCTCATGCCTGACAGCCTGGCCAGCAGGGCCCCTGCCTGGTGCAGGCCGCAGGTGTGTCTGCTCCTGAGGCACCACCAGAGGAGTCTGGCCAGGGCCCACGCTGGTGCAGAGAAGGTGGGTTGGAGGAGTGAGTCTGAAGCTGGACCCTGCTCTGAGCTCACTGGCTGGTGTGGTTTCTTTTCTTTCTTTTTAAAGTTTTTATTATTACTTTATTTTATTTTTATGGCTGGCTCAGCCTGCCCTGAGGGTGGGGCTGGCACAGATTGAACCGAGGTCACTGCACTTGCCTAAGCGTTCCTAAGCTGGCACTTTAGACCACTGAACCATCTCGCTGGTTCATGACCCATGTGGTTTCTTAGCCTCCTGGTCACTGGGGAACCATGCAAGTGGGAACGGCTGGAATGATGATGTCCACAAGGAGACACTGCCATGCCTAGAAGGGCACACAGGGGACCAAGACCGGAGGTGACTGACTGGGCAACCCCAGCCCTTACAGGGGAGGAGGGAATGGTCCACATGGGGTCCGGACACCAGGACACCACGATGTGCTCCTCTGGGGAGTGCGGCACAGGTGCAGAAGCAGAGCAGCAGGTCAGCCATTGAAATGACCCGCTCAGGTCTGTGCAGCGTGAGAGAGCACCAGGCCTCGCCACCTCCTCTCCCCTCCTGCCCTGAATTCCCAGGGGTGCTGTCCAGAGGCCTCCACTCTTCACCTACAGCCTGGGGCCTTTGTCCCTCCTGCCACCCACTGAGGCACTCACACAACCCCAAGTTTGCTCCCCAGCTTTAGTCTGGAAGGCTAGGCCTGGACCTGCTCTGAATGCCAAAGTTAGGAGTGAATTTAGGCTGGGCTGGACTGGGCTTTGGGGATCAATGACTGCCCAGGGAAGCCAGGGGCAGGGGCAGCATGCTTGGTGTCCTTTCTTTCCTCCCAAGTTTCACCCTTGGATTTCTAACAGGTGATCAACTTACTACACCCAGTTGAATTAAACTGGGTATGGGGTTTCCAGAGGCCCACCTGAGGGGTGTTGCCAGGAGCCTAAAGGCAGGACAGGAGAAGCTGCCGAAGCACTATTAGGGATGCTGTTTGGAGAAGCTGTTGGAGCTGTTGGGAGCTGTTCTCTCGGGCTGCTCTGCTGGAGGACCTTGTCAGGCTGGCTGTCCCGATGAACTTTGGAGGAGCTCTGGTTCTCGTCTTGAGCATCGCTTCCTGGATCCAGATGGGAAGATGGTGCATGACTCAGCCACATGAAGCTTGTCGCACTGGCTTTCCTGATGGGAACTTGGCTTTCCTCACCACTGGAGGAGCTTGGGACCTCACTGTGGCTGAGGATGCTGTGGTACCTTTGGGGGAGCTCTGGTGCTTACCTTGAGCGTTGCTTCCTAGCTCCAGTACAGATCCCTCAGCCTGCCAGCACAGATCCTTCATCCCGCTGGCATAGACTTCCTAGCTTCTACCACTGGCCTTTAGGCCTCTTCAGCACAGATCCAGGAAGTGGGCCTGCATGGAACTTTGTTGTGGGTTCTAGGCCTCCAGGTAGACTGATGGGAGGCATTATTATGAGCTCTAGGCCTTCAGCTGGATTTGTTAGTATTTAGAGTGTGGATAGATTTGCTGTACTTGTAGTATGTGATTCCTGGGTGATTCATTATAAAATATTATTATAAAACATGTCCTGTACTATATTGTTCACCTTGCAAAAACCAAAACCATGACACCCTTTCTTCTTTCTCTGTCCTTAACAAACACCCACCATGTGCTGGCATGCCCACCGTATGGCACTCAGCAAAAGGATGCTCAGTGATACCCTAGGTTGGGGGAGGGAAGACAGACTCTCCAGAGAGGCTCTGGCATCTGAGGAGCCAAGGAAGAGCCAGCGCAGAGTTCACAGCTTGTCGGGGTGAGCTGCTGCAGATCCGCAGGACTCGAGGCTACATCCCGGGTGCCAATGTTGCCCACAGAACAGTGACGGGGATGGTGGTGGTGGCCATGGTGAGGGTGGTGCTGGGTGGTAAGGATCTATTGGTCTTTCAGGGATCCATTGTACTCCAGGGAGGATGGCAGGAATGAAGAAAAGACAGACCAGAAGATAAGAGCTGGGTCAGGTGGCAGCACATCTGCCTGGTTGGCAAAACAACTCCAGAACCACAGTAGAGGTGTGTAGTTATACCTTTGCAAAGTTGCAGGACACAAGGTTGCCTCGCAACTCACAGCCCACAATATGCAGATAAGAAGTTTTTCTCAAGACTGAGCCAGTTTGACCACTTTAGGCAATGAGGCCTCATCCTGCCCTACCACATAGGGTCAACTTCTGGCCTCATCAGCTCCCAACACTGGGTGACAGCAGAGTTCCCAAAGGCCTCAGGTTGCTGAGTGGATGAGTATATCCAAGGGGATGGGAGGGGGGTGACATGTGGACCCAAGGACCAGAAAACCTAGGAGAGCTGGTGAGGGGCAGGCATGGGGTGGAGGAGTGGCATGCTGGTGGTACTGAGGCTTCCAGCTGGGTAGCAGGAGGGTGGTGGTGGCCACATGGTGGTTCCAAGGGAGATGTTAGGGGTGCTCAAGCCCAGGATCCTCCACAGCTCCTGGTGACTGAAGCTATTGGTGTGGCTGGCATCACGTAGGGAGTGCAGGGCTCCAGTTGTCTGCCTTGCCAGCAGAACCTGAGAACAGTGCCTCACCTCCTGGCCTGGTCTGTGTAATGTGTAGGTCTCTGGACTCCCCGTCTGCAGGGCAGGATGTTTTCAGGGAGTGGTACTTAGTCAAGTGTCTGATCCTGTGCACCTATAGTGGTTGGAGCATGTGTGTGTGTGTGTGTGTGTGTGTGTGTGTGTGTGTGTGTGCAAGTCAGCCTTCTGTATCACCTCACTCAAGCAACTGCTGATCAAAATGCAAAATAAAAGTTGGGTGTGGTGGTGCACACCTGTAATTCCAGCACTTGTGAGGTTGAGCCAGGAGGATTGTTGTGAGTTCAGAACGATCAGCCTGGGCTACAAAGTGAGTTCATGCTCTCTTTCAAGGTTGCAAGTGAGATCTAAATGAGCATGACCAGGCCAAGCAGAGTTTCCAGGCGTGTGGAGAATGGGCCTCCTGCTGCCTTCATACCCAGCTCCTGGGCTGATGGTGATTAAGATCCAGGGAGAGATGGGGTGGCTGCAATGACGCTCATGGCAGAGGACGTTTGCCCGCACCTCGTCCTGCTCTGAAGTTCCAGCTGTGCCAGCCTGACCTGAAGAATGCTCAGCATCCTTGGCTTGCCACTGAAGGGTCTGGGTGCCAGTGTACCTGGGCTGGTGCTGCTTTATATCGCTCACCAGGATACAATAGTAATTGTTCTGCAATTCTGTGAACCAATTGTTCAACAAAAGCCTCGCTAACAATTAATTATATGATCACACAATTAAATATGTAATATTAAAACATCTCTGTCTAACTTTATGTTTTGCTTTACTTTTATTTACGCTGCAAGGTATGATCAAAAATACAATAAATGTTGCTGCCAATGCCTTCCAAGGAAAGGCGGACTTGTAAGAACACAACCGAGTGTCCTCACCCACCTTGTTCACTAGGTCTGGCCTGGTATAATCTCCAGATTTTCCTCCAAGTCAAAATGATCATGAAAAGTAAACTTGTTGAATCCATTCATGACATCTGTTACAGTTGGTGTATAGGTGCTCCCCCAAAGGTTCATGCAGTCATGGGGCAGCTTCTGGAATTTGTAATTGATTATTGTGAGGATGGGTGCTGCCCCTCCCCTGGGGCAGGCCATTTGCATTTCAGTGTAAGGGAGGAAGAGAAGTCAGCTGCTTGAGCTGCTGTTAGCTCTCCCTGTGCTCTTGCTCTTAGCTGCCACCATGAAAGGTTGTTTTCTGCCATGTGCCTCTGTGCCTAGGATCCAGCTGAATATGGACTGAAACCTCCAGTAACTGTGAGCTAAATAAACCTTTCCTTCCCTCATTTTGAGTGTCGGGTGTTTGTCCCAGCAATGAGAGAAGAGTGACTAAGACAACATCAAAGTTGCCTCGGCAGCACAACTGGATACTCACGAAGAGAAGATTTCCAGAACTGCTTCAGAAAGTATCAAGAACAATGGGGTGCATTAAAAGTGGTGGAGATCTGAAGGAAACTATTCATTATTGGCAATGTGACTTTTTACTGTAGTAAATTTACTTTTATGTGACTATCTCATATTTTAATCATACCTTATGTAGACAGGGTCAATACAGTGGCCATAGCAGACAATAGCAGAGGTCCACATTCTGTACTAGCATGTTGGGTGACTGAAATAGGTCATGGTGGGGGCACTGACATCATGAAAACCACCTGGACACCAGGACAGAGCAGGGTTTGGATTAGTGTTTTGTGGATTTTATAGGTGTAGTGGTTGATACATTGTTTGAAATTGGCTGGATGACTCAGCTGCCCGGGTTCCAGTCCATGGGGGTCCAGCCCTGCGGTACAATGGTTCCGTCCTAGGGCAAAATGGGCCTGCTCCAGAGTGACTCAGCACAAAGAGACCTTATAAAGGGGCTGAGGAAGGGAGTCCATGTTCCACTTAGTAGGAGGAACTTCAGTCTTCGCGTTCGGCCTGGACTTCATTGTCTGGCTTGCAGCGCAGACCCTTCGGCCTCCAGCTTGGATCCTCCGACTTCCATCATAGACTCTTCAGTCTTCTGTCACAGACCCATCAGCCAAGGGATAGCGACTTGCACAGAACCCTGCAGTGTCACACCTTGGGATGGAATTCTTCAGTCCAGGGTGTGCAGACGCCCTCTGCATACTTCCTCACCTGACTCTGCAGCTGACTGTTGTAAGCCAATCTTATAATTCCTTATACATTGTATATTTTGTGTTGATATCCATTCCTTATATTTGTTTTGCTCCTCTAAGTAAAACCCTGACCAATACACTAGGCAATGTTAGGGAGGGTGTTACACTTAGTTTTTCTACTGAAAACTAGGCCATGCTTTAGGGGCTTTCAGACCCCATCATCTCTTCTTCCACAATACTGTTTGCCTGAAGATTGTATGTGACTGTGCACATGTGTGTGTAATAACTTTCTAGCACTCGTGGCTTTCCTGTTGAGAGTGATACGGGTTGTGGAATGCCAGAGCATGTACCCTCCTTCATTGGAGGGCTGCTAATAGCCTTTGTGAACAATCCACCCTCATTTTCTTCTCTGATTACACTTCATTTATTTTATCTTTGGAGCATTTTCTTGCATTGTGCAAACTCAGGAATAAAATTAAACTTATACCTTAAAAAACAACAAAACAAAAACAAAAACAAAAACAAAAACAAAAAAAAAAACTAGGTCCCATCTGGAATCAGTCCCAGCTGTCTGGATCTGCTCAGGAGACAGGAGTGACAGAGTCCTGTAAAATGATTAACTATAGTAAAAGAATAGCTGTAGAGAAAAAAGGAAACCCTGCAGGGCTTCCCAGGGGGTGGGGAGTGGCAGGGGTTTAGGCTTTGACAGAGCAGGTGTGGTTTGGCTGTGGAAGGGCAGAGAATTTGCCTGGTTTAACCAGATCAGAAGTGGTCTGGGGGGCAGGGAGCAGGAGGGGGAGGCTGTAGTGGAGGCAGCCCTGGGATGCAGAGAGTTGGGGACTGGCCTAGGCGGACACGGCCATGAACAGTTATCACCAAGGTCACAGGGACGGAGGTCTGGGCCTTCTGGCCCAGCAGACTCTCCAAGTATCCTCAGAGCTGCTATGAGCAACTGCCCCCCTTCACCTGCACGCCTCTTCCTCTTGTGGAATCCCTCCAGCTTCTTCTCCTGAAAAGTGTGAGAGCATTCTGTAGGGATCTGTTGGTCTTACTACGAATGATTCAACCCCGGGGAGACACAGCAGTAGGAATGAGGAAGATAGAAAAGAAGATAAAGAGTTGGGCCAGGTGGTCGCCAGTCTGCCTGATGTGCAAGACTAACTCAACACACAAAAACGATCCTTTATTTTTACTTCTGTAAAGTTTGCATCACATGACACAAGACTGCCCAATGACCAATAGCTGGCCTGAACCAGACAGGATGTTTTTCTCAGCTCTGGGGTAGCTTGCCTGCTCCAGGCACGGAGGCCCAGTACCACCTGCACACACTTGATCAATTTTCTGGCTTCCTGCCGCTCCCAACAGCATTCATTTTAAAGCGGAAAAGGGTTTCCATTCTTTGTCCTGCAGCAGGACCAGTGGGGCCTTCATGGAGAAGATGGGCCCCACCGAGAGCCGCTGGCACTGGCTTCCTGAGGCTGGGATAACGAGTCACCACGACCGTAGCTGCACAAAGCAAGGCACCTCCATTCTCCTACAGTCTTGGAGATCGGAGTTTTAAAAGTAGCTTCCCAGGGAGGAAGGAAGGGGTCGGGAAGGCCACTCCCACCACTCCCACACGAGGCTCTGGGGAGATTTTTTTGCTTTCTCCAGCTTCTGGAGCTGCTTCCCCAGCCCCGTACCCCTGCTTCCATATGCAAATATAGAGGCTCAGCATCTTCTGTCTCTTCCTCCTTTATCTTTACATGGCTGTCCCTGACCTCTCCCTAAGGACACTTGTTTCAATTGCACTTAGAACCCCACACTCAGCCCAGGATAATGTCTCCCTCTTGAGATCCTTGACGTAACCTCATTCGCAAAGTCCCCTTTTCTGTAGAAGGTAAGAACACGAGTGTCATGGGTTAGGACCTGCACATCTTCGGAGGCCACTTTGTAGATCACCCATCCGATGTGCCATCCTCCACTGAGTAGCACAAAAAAGCAAGACCATGCTCTTTCAGCACTTAAAACCTGTGGTCTGATTCAAGAAAGTCACTCGTGACACGGGCGGGTAAACGAGCTTCTGACATACATCCTCCTTGTCTCATTTTGTCTTATGGCTGAGAATAAATGAAAGTATCAACCAGCTCTGCCATCTGAATCTCTCCTGGTCATTAGGTGCAAGCAGGGGCTGGCTGTGGGGAGAGGAATTTGGTCAAACTCAACACATCCTATGAGCATCAAGGGGCTCTATGGAGGTTTAATAAAGCACATATGTCTCATTACTTTTATGTGCTTCAGTGCTTTGTATAAGATTAGTCATGTTCTTGTCACTGGAATACAGTACTCTATGCCTACACAGGAAGGGGAAAAGGGCTTACGTTCTTCCTTTTTTTTTGGGGGGGGGGCTGTTTATTTATTATGTATTTGGTACAGGCTCTCACTATGCAGCTTGGACTCATAATAATTTTACTGTTTTCAGCCTCTCCAGCAATGGGATTATAGGCATGTGCCACTACACTCAGTCTCGGTGACCAGCACAGCACGTAGTGTCAGGGATCAAGCCTTGGTACCTGCACTTGCCTAAGCAGGTGCTTTATTTGCTGAGCTATCTCGCTGGCAGTTTATTTTGATTCTTGTTTTCAACCTGAAGTCAGCAGGCTCTGAGGCAGGAAGGGCATGATGGGAAGGCCTGGTGTGGAAGGAAACTTCTTGTCTCTCGGTGGCCCAGGAGCAGAGAGAGAGGGGAAGAGCCTGGGAGGGAGACAACCCTCGCTTCCCCCAGGGACCAGCCTCTTCCAGGCTGCTGTCAACAATGGAAGCAGCAGCTCAGTTCACCAATGGGCGATTTCAAGGAGACAAAGCAGGCTCAGGACCCAGCCACCCTTTGCAGCCCAGCCTGTGAGGGCATGCGGCTATGGGTATTCTTAATCTAAACCAGCGGTTCTCAACCTGTGGGTCATGACCCCAGTGAGGGTCACCTAAAGCCATTGGAAAATGTTATTTATTACATTGCAAATCAAAACTGTAGCCAAATTACAGTTTTGAAGTAACCACCAAAATTAGTTTTTGGTTTGGGGTCACCGCAACATGAGGAACTGTATTGCAGGGTCATGGCACTAGAAAGGTTGAGAACTACTGATCTAAACAATAACATAAGCAAGTAAAATTCTGCCTCAGAGCAAGACAGGGAGAGAGAAAGGATGAGGTGGGGCTGGGGAGATAGCTCCATGGCACAAGTGCCTGCCTGGCAAGTGCAAGGTCATGAGTTCAAACCCCGGTCCTGCAAAAAAAAAAAAAGAAAAAAAAAAGAAAAAGAAAGGATGAAGCAGAAAGGAGGGAAAGAGAAAGGGAGAAGTGGGGAGAGAAAGAACCACTCCCCAAAACACACAGATGCTTAGTTTCAGGACCCCCACAGATACCAAAATCTAATGATTCCTAAGTCCTTTATATAAAATGTGAGTATTTACATATAATCTACACATGCCCTCCCATATACTTTAAAGCACTTCCAGACTGCTTACCATATGTAATACAGTATAAGTGCTATGTAAGTTGTTAGATTGCCTTATTTAGAAAATAATAACAAAAAACCTCTGTACTTGTTCAATATGCCTGCAATTGTGTGTGTATGTATGTGTGTGTGTTTCAGTTGTTTGAATCACAGATGCTAAACTGAAGGGTGTGCAGAGCGGACTGCACACACACACACACACACACACATTTATGTACAACTTTTAGTCCCACTTGTGGAGCATTTAAAAACCTACTACTCCCTGTCCCTCCCCCCCACTGGGGCACTGTCAGAGGGTACGCTGAGGCTGGGCATGGTGGCACACACCTGTAATCCCAGCTCTTGGAAGGCTGTGAACATGCAGATCACTAGGAGTCTGATCTAGTAGTGAGACCCTCAACACCCTGTAGACCCTTTCCTAAAATACAAAAGAAGAAAAAGGAAAAGTCTACTACTACTACTAAACACTGCCAGTACAAAGAAAGAAAAAAAAACATTCTTTCACATCAGGGTAGATATTTGGAGCCTGCTGTTCTGTTACAAATCTGTCACCCCTAGCGGCCAGTGTCCCTTGTCCACAGAAGGTTAAGTTGGTCGGGGACCATCCCTGCAGCTGTGACTATAGAGGGTGATGCTTTCAGTGTGTTCCAGCACAGCCCACAGGTGACCCACTCTTAGTTATTCACTACTCCCTCATTCCCCAACCACGGTCAGTGCTGTGTTTCCAAAGTCCTGCACTTCTGGTCTGGCTTGTCTCTTCCTTCTTTTTTTTTTTTTTTTTTTTTTTGTGGGACCAGGGTTTGAACTCGTGACCTTGCACTTGCCATGCAGGCACTTATGCCACGGAGCTATCTCCCCAGCCCTGTCTCTTCCTTCTTGGGCCCCAAATGACAATCTCTCCAGAAAAAAAGAGTTGAAATGGTTCATGGAACCCGACCTGGGGTTGGGTTTGTGGGATGTGAGCTGAATGGGTCAATTTGGGTACAAAATGCCCAACTAATTGGGCTCAGCATAGCCTGGGTATGGCCAAAGGGTTTAAGGAAGACGGAAGACCTACACTGGCTGGGACAGTGGCCAGCAGGCTTGATGCCGGCGTGGAATAAAGGGGGAACAAAAAAGGAAGGCTCACTCCCGGAGAAGTTCCAGTTTTCACCTTCATCTTGGATGTTGTCTCCCACCCTCCAGTGCAGACCCTTCAGCCTCCGGCGCGGACCACTGGGCCTCCTGACACAGCCTCCCACAGGATGCAATGACAACGTCCCGCTTTTGGACTGGATCCTTTGACTCCCCAGCCTGCAAATGGCCCCTTAGCTCTTTCTACACCTGACTCTGCAGGCGGCCATTACAAGCCAAAGTTAAAAATTCTTCCATGTTTGTGTATCTTGCATGAAATCTGTGAGAACCTGAAAGGGTCAATAAAATATGAAGGGCGCAATAGATACTGTGACAGGGAAAGGATCTGCTGGTTAGGAAAAGCTGGGATGAGGACAAAAAAAAGGAAAAAGATATATTTATGTATACGCAGTACCGCTTAGATAATTGTACTGCTGATTTCTGCTGGTCTATGGCAAGGAGCAGTTAATGCTTCATTTTCTTATACATTTTTTGAAAATTTTTCTTCTCTTTAATTTCTTATAACTTTTTGTATCAATTTTTCAAATTTATATCTGGTAATCTAAACAATTAATTTGAAGATAATATCGTAAAATACAACAACTACTGTTGAGTTCCTATTACTTTGTTTAATGAAATTTTGTATTGTTTCTAATTTTTTCAATTTTGTATTGTTTAATAAAAATAAATAAGTAAGTAAGTAAATAAATAAATAAATAAATCTGTTTCTCTAGTAAGCACTGATTGGTACAGATTTTGGTGCTGGGAATGGTTCTAGAGAAACATACTTGTAAAGTTAAAATTTTATAATGGTACTAGTGGTTCCTGGAGTGGCCTTTCTAATTCATGAGCTCTCTGAGGATGCCATGGGGGCCACTGAGATAGCTCAGTGGTCTAATGTGCCTGCTTAGGCAAGCTTAGGCAATGGCAGGGACTGCAGTTCAATTCCCAGCACCACATGCTGCGCCAACCCCGCCCTCAGGGCAGGCTGAGCTGGCCATAAATAAATAAAGTTTAAAATAAAAAAATGAGATAAAATAAAAAGATTGCATGGTCTCCCCTTGTCATACTGTGGCGAATACTAAGATCCTTGGTGTGAACTGTTTAGCACAGTACACAGTGTAAATCCGTTTGCTTATCCTAAGTCACTGCCTCTGAGATGCAATGCAAGGAATTTCACAACTCTCTAATACTTTTGAATGTTTTTTCCAGAGGTTGCTGGTAGTATCTCTTGACAAACTAACGAAGGAAGACAATGAGCTCAAAGCATTCATAGGAAACCACAAGTCTTGTAGCTCTGAGGACGAATTGATAAAGGAAAATAAGGAGCTCAAAAATTCAAGTTCCCAGCTCCAGGCACACATAAAATATTTAAAAGTTTCTAAGGGTGTGCCGGCAGGGAATCTCCTTTCCTTTAGCTGCAGGGTGAAAACCGCAGAAGCTTGAACACAGGCCCTCCTAATCTGGTTGAAGCGCACCATAAGTTAATGTGCTGCTCCAGTGGATGTCTGAAGTAAAGAAGAGGGAACTGATCAGAAAAGAATGTGATCCCATCAGATGGGATGGGGACGTTTGGGAGGATTCTGATGAGGCTGAGGATGTTCAGCCATTAGACTCTAACAAGACTTAAGGAAGAGATTTCCCCACCCACAGCAGCAGAGGCATCCAGGGCCTAACCCCCTATGTGTGTGGTGTTGGCCTCTCCTAGCACACTTGAGGAAACTAACCTCATGTTGAGGTTGCATGATAACCTCATGCTTGCATGATAATGCTGACCCTCCTCAAGCCCCATCCCTGCCACCCGCTTTGCCTCCAGGTCTATAACCAGGCTTCCATCCCAGATGCCTCCCAAAGGTCGGGTACATAGTGTGACCCACGAGGAGGCTTGCTGCTCTCCCAAGAACTTCCTGAGCTTTCTAGCTCTTCTAAGCACAGGTCTGATGTGCAAGTATGGGAGTAGATTTTATAGATGTGGGGTAAGAGTGGCAAAAAAAAAATACACCTGGATCAGGCTGACTTTGTTTATATGGGACCATTAAGCAAAATAAAAATGAAATAGATGCTAACAGTTTACTTGGCTAGCAGACAAAGGTACAGATCAAAAGATGGCCCACTGTGAATGAGAGATACTTGATATTCCATGGTTTACTGTTAATGAGGGGATTGAGATGTTTGAGGAAACAGGTGCTGGAGTGGGTCTGTCATGCTGAGCTTAACCCTGCATGCTGTGATGACCCAGAGAATGCTCCCTTCACTAACACTCCTAGGAACAGACTTGTGGGGCCGCACCGGCAGGCCTGGAGAGCTCTGTCATCCCACTTCTCTGTGTGCCAGACTTTACAGTGGGAACCCAAGCTACCCAATTAGGAAACTTAAGGGAAAGGGTTTAATTGGATGTCGGAGTGGCAGGGGTCCAGAGGCAGCACGGATGACCAAAAGCAAGGTGCACCTCCTTGTCCACATGAGGGGCAGAAGCAAAACAATAACCAGAGTGGCCTGAGGCAGGCAGACCCATGGTGTTGGCCAATTAACCATGGTGTCCCCAAAGTGAAATGGATGGGAAGCCTAGATAAACTTTACTAGATTTATATAATAAAAAAAAAATTCAGGGTAAATGAACAGAAACCTACCTCAAATCATACTAACAGGAAGCAACTGCCCCTAAACTTGTTCCTGGATTTAAGGCAGTTCACAGACCTAGAACCCCTTGAATGAAGGAAAGAACGGATCCCTTCAGGAATGTCATGCTTACTTTTCTATCATTGCTGGAATGAAATACCCACCACCAAAGGTTTATCCAGCTCACAGTTGGTGGAGGTTTCAGTCCATAGTCAGCTGGCTCCGAGACAGAGTGGCAAATGGCAGAGGGGCAGCCATTCATGGAGGAGGTAAATAGCAAGACAGCAAAAGCCAAAAAGGGAAGAGCAGCAGCTGTGGCAGCTAGCAAGCCTCTCTCCCTGCCTTAGATTGTATCCAGGCTATCTACCCCAGGGCAGGTGGTACACTCACACCCATAATCCTAGCAACTCTCACACCCTTAATCCCAGCATTGGTTCATGAATTAATCACAAACTCTAGAAGTCTGCCCCAATGATTGCATGAGACTTTGAGAGGACAATAAGATACAAACCATAACAGGGAAGGACCCCCTAGTGTACCACCAAAAATTTATAGTGTCAATCTTTCTACCATTCTTCCCCCAAAGGACCTAAGGCCTTTTACTAGAGTAACTAAATATACATTGGGGGAAGGAAAATGATCAGACATTTTGGGGGGGTCACTAGATACTGATTCTGACCTAGAGCTGATTCCAGGAGATCCAAACCATTGTTGTGAACCTCCCATAAGCTTTAGGGCCTACAGAGGTCAGGTAATCAACAGAGTTTTAGCAAAGGTCTGACTCACAGTGGTTTTACAAATTCATCTTGTATCATGGGTCTACATCCTGTAGTCATTCCCCTCGGCTCTAGATTGTATAATTGGGATAAATATACTTACGACTTGCGAATCATCACATTGGTTCCTTAATGTGTCCTGTGGAAGATATTATGGTTGGAAAGGCCCAATGGAAGCCACTAGGGTTGCCTTTACCTGGTAAAATAGTGGATCAAAAACATTGCACCTGCGGAGGGACTGCAGTAATTAGTGCCAGTCTCAGCGACTTGAAGGATGCAGGAATGTGGGTCCCAGCACATCTCTATTTAGTCCTCCCATTTGGCTTGTGCAGAAGACAAATAGGAGTTCAATAATGATGGAAGATTACCATACATTGAATCAAGTGGTGACTCTTGATTGCAGCTACTGTACCAGATGTGTTTCCTTGCTTGAGTGGATTAACACATCTCCTGATACTTGGTATGCAGCTATCAATTTGGCAAATTCCTCCTTCTCCATATCTTTCCACGAGGCTCATCAGAAACAATTTTCTTTCAGCTGGCAAGGCCAGTAATATGCCTTCACTGTGCTACCTCAGGGTTTTATCAATGCTCCAGCCCTGTGTCCCAACTTAGTTTGCAGGGCTCTTAATCACTTTTTCTCTACAAGTTATTATACTAGCTCATTACATGGATGATGTTATGTAGACTGAACCAAGCGAGCAGGAGATAGCCACCATTCTGGATTTGTTAGTAAAATCTTTGTGAGTGAGAAGTTGGGAAATAAATCCAGCTAAAATTCAAGGTCATTCTACTTCCGAAATTTCTAGGAGTCTGCTGTGGGGCATGTAAAGATAGCCCATCTAAGGCAAAAGACACCCCCTACAACCCAAAAGGGGGCACTACACATCTGGATTTTGGGGGACAGCACATTCCTCACTGAGATTTTTTGCTCCAGCTCACTTACCAAGTGACTCAGAAAGCTGCTAGCTTGGGATGTTCTGCAATGGGTCCAGGCTGCTGTGTCCCTGCAGCCACTTGATCCAGAAGGTCCAGTGGTATTTGAGGTGTCAGTGGCAGGTAGAGATCCTGTCTGGTGTCTCTGGCAGGCCCCTATAGGTGAATTGCAGCACAAACCTTTAGGATTTTGGAGCAAGGCTTTGCCGTCATCTGCAGACTAGTACTGCTCTTGCCTTGGCCTGCTACTGGGCCTCAGTGGAAACAGTGTGCTTGACCATAGGATACCAGGTGACCATGCAACCTGGGATGCCCACCATGAACTGCTTATCATCTGATATATGAGGTTATAAAGTTGGATGTACACAGCAACAACCCAACATCAAATAGAAAAGGTACATACATGAGCCAAAACAGGTCCACAGGGCACAAGTGAGTTACATGAAGAGGGTGCCCAAGTTCCCATGGCTCCTACTCCCGCTATATAGCCTTCTGTTTCCCAGCATGCACCTGTGTCCTTGTGGGGTGTGCTGCATGACCAGCTGTCAGAGGAAGAGAAAGCTGGGGCTAGGGCCTGCTTTGTGGGTGGCTCTGCATTGCAGCCCCTCTCCAGGATATCCTTGAAAAGCAATTGTGAAGAGAAACCTTCACAGAATGCAGGACTTCAGACTGTGTCCATGTTTCTTGGAAGGAAAAATGGACAGATATGTGATCATGTACTGATTCATGGGCTGTGCCAGTGGTCTGAAGAGATGGTCAGTAACCTGACTAAAAATTGGTAACAAAGGTATTTGGGGAAGGGTGTGTGGACTGACATCTCCATATGGGCAAGGATTGTAAAAATACTTGTATGCCCTGGGAATGTTCATCAAAAAGTGATCTTGGCAGAAGAGGACTTTACAAATCAAGTGCACAGAATGCCCCACATTGGAGCAACCTCCTTCTTCAGCCACCCCTGTCACTGCCCAGTGGACCCATGAACAGGGAGTCGCTGGTGACAGAGATGAAGGTTATGCATGGCTCACCAACAAAGACCCCCACTCACTGAGGCTGTTCTGGCTGCAATGGCTGTTGAATGCCTCATGTGCCAGCAACAGGGACCAACGCTAAGTCCCTAGTGTGGCACAGCACTCTGAGGTGATCAGCCTGAGACCTGGTGACAGGTTGATTGTACTGGACTGCTTTAATCATGGGAAGGACTTTGTCCTTACTGGCATAGACATTCTCGATATGAATTTGTCTTCCTAGGGCCAGCCAAATAGCTCAGCAGATCAAAGCTCCTGTAAGCAGGTGTAGGGGCTTCGGGCTCGATCCCCGGGCCTGCCATGCCTGCCCTGCCCCAGGGGCATGCTCACGTGGCAGTTGAGACTGGGTGTGGTGGCACACACACACACCTGTAATCCAAGCTCTTAGGAGGCTGTAAAGAGTCAGATCACTATAAGTATGATCTAGTAGTGAGACCCTACTGTATAACTTTTCCTAAAACACACACACACACACACACACACACACACACACACACACACACACACACAGTTTGTCTTTCTGCATGTAATGCTCCTGCCCAAACCGCCATCTGTGGACTCACAGACTTACAGAATGCCTTATCTACTCACAGAGGTCTACACAGCACTGCCTCTGGTCAAGGAAAGCATTTTATGTATAAAGGAATGAGGCAGTGCGCTCATGCTCACAGAAGTCACTGTCTTGCCGTGCTCCTCAGCACGCACAAGCAGCTGTATTGCTAGAAGGATGGAATGGCCCTTTGAAGACACCGTTCCATGTCCAGCTAGGTGGCAGGAGCCTGCATGGCTGGAGTAAGGTTCTTCGAAAGGCGAGGCTGTACCCACTTTGAGTCAGCATCTACTATATGGTATGGCGTCTTCCATAGTCAGGAATCAAGGGATGGGAGTGGAAGTGATATGCTTGCCATTACAACTAGCAATCCCTTAGCAACACTTTTCCTTCCTGTTCCTGCAGGCTTCCTCTCTGCTGGTTTAGAAGTCTCACTTCCAGGAGGTGCAGGGAGGCTTATAGAAGAAAGCACAAAAAAGACACTTTCAGATGGGAAGCTAGGACCTCCCGCTGGTCATTTTGGTCTCTTTATACCTCAGAGTAAACAAGCTAAATAGGAACTTAGCAGGGGTGACTGACCCAGCCGACCACCTGGTCTGCAAACTGGACTGTTATTCCATGATGGAAGAAAGGAACCATATGCTAGGAGGAGATTCCTTAGGGCACCTTCTGGTGCTACCAGGCGCTATTGTTAAGGTCAATGGGAAACTACAATAACCCAGTCCACGCAGGATGACAAATGGTCCTAAGCCCTCAGGAATGAAACTACGGGCCACCCCACCTGGGAAAGAATTAAGAACTGCTGAAGTGCTTGTGGAAGGACAAGGGAATACAGCATGGGTAGAGGAAATACTAAATACTATCATTCTAAATACTATCTATGAGCTCGTGATCAGTTACAGAAATGAAGATTGCAATCGTAATAGTTCTCCCTTAAATGCTTCCTATATAGCATGTTGACAGACTTTATATTGGTTGTTAGGTATTAGTGAGTCTATAAAATTATGAAAATTGCAAGTTAAGAAATGTGAGAAGTAAGCATCACCCAAAGAAGACTTGGCTTGCATTTTGGGAAGGAATTTATGTGTCTCTGTTGGTGTGCAGAATGGTTGCAAACGTTGTAATGTATGAGAAGGTGAACAGGTTTCTGCAGTCGCCTGCCATGACCTTCACAACCCAGATGAGACCCCTTGAGGATGAGGCTGGGAAGTCACAACCCTTGGAACACAAAGGAAAAGAGCCTCCTCACATGCAGAAAAAGAAAGCAGAACATTAACAAACATAACTCCCTCAGACAGGGGCTCATTATCTTTGCTGACCTATGAATGTAGCTTAATATTTCCTGAAAATGTAAAAAAGAAGGAAGTCACTTATATAAAATTGCCATCTTTTCAGAAATCAAAGTTCTTGCATGTTCCAGGACCCTGCTGATCTGTCCCAGATCTGTGCCCTAGAATGTGAAGAAAGTCTTAAAAGCTTAAAGGAGGAAGCTGAGGTCACAGAAGAGGAATGCACTATCTGTCTGCCTTTACACAATAAGTCACCACAAAACCTAAAAAATTCTACAAGCATTTATTATCTCACCATTTCTCTGATTCAGAAATCTGGGCTCAGCGTTGTTTGCTTCTTCTTACTTCCGGTCTTGCAAGTCGGCTTGCAGGGGTTGCCCAGGCTGTGGTTTTGCCTGAAGGCTCAGGGTGAGAGGACCAAGAGGACATCTTTCCAAGCTGACAGCCACGGGAAGGAAAAGGCTTCAGGGCTTAGCGCAACTGGGAAGGGAAGATGGCCAAGCTGAGCCAGGACACAGGGACAGCAAGAGGCCCAGGAGCCAAGAGGAATGAGTAAGGTTCCTGAGGAGCAGTCTTGAATTTGGAAGAGATCCAGGAAGGTATGGATTCCTGGGAGATTCCTGGGAAAAGGACTGCAAGAGTAGGAAGAGACCCCACCTGCCTGTCATGGCACCGATAGATCCCATGAGCCAAAGCCTGAGCGATGACCTGCTGAGTGGCAATTTAAGGTCAAGCGGCTTCTACTGGAGCCACTGGCATAAGGTAGGGCAGAGGAAGGCTGACCAGCATGGACTCAGTTTATGCCAGAAGAGAGGACTTGAAGAACAGCACTCATTGGACTTGTGCTGTTTTGTTGTATATGGGAGCAGGGGGATGGTAGTGGGGGAGGGTTAGGCAGAGAGGCCGCTGATGCTGGGAAGCAGCAGGGTGTGTGTGGCTGCTGCGATGCTCCTATGGACGGGAGGTGGACCCTGAGGGACAGAGGGCAGAGTGTGTGCCAGAACAGGAGAGAGATGGGCCTGGGGCCTGGGCAGAAGGTTGGCTTTGGGCAGGAGGGATGGGAGGACGGCGAGCTGGCCCCTGAGGTGGTGAGGACTCACAGGGGCATTTTTCTGAGTCATATTTGCACTGAAGTGGAAAGCCACTTCCCAGGGAAGGGAAAAGAAGAATAAAGTACAATGACTAATGAAACAGGAAAGGACTGACTTGGTGATGAACACCTTGTCATCTTTCTTACCACAAAGATGTGCTGACTACATTTCTCAGACCCATTGCCTGAACCTGTGATCTGCCTGGCAGGCTTCTGGGACTCACAGACACGACTATGGAATGGTCAGAACAGCTCAGAAGTCACAAGTTTCAGAATTTCCAAATAGCAGACAAACTACAGGCCCATCATCTAATAACATAGTGTATACCACTTCCTTTAAATCTTTTGAGAACAGATACCCTATCACAAAGAACATTTAAAATATCCAGTGCAATCCCAAGCATCTTTCTGTTTCTGTCCTTGCCCTTCTGTCATCCTTATCGTTTGCCACCAGGCTACCCCCTTTCCTGACAAATGTTGTATATTTCATCTGCTGGGGGATTATAGTCTTAAAACGTTAGTTATCCTCTCATTTTTTATCCCATAGATCATATAAATTTAGAAACTCTGTGAGAACACCTTAATTTATATTCTGTGACTTACGTGGGTGAGGAAAGAAGAGGCAGCTCGGTACATATTATCCAAACTCTTTTTCTTCGTAAATATGATGGGATGTGATATTTACTGGCAACTGAGAGCTCATGAGGCAGAAGGAACCACAGAGACTCTGTACCAGAGATCACCTGTTCTGGAGCCGCAAGGTCGACCCTGGGCTCCACACCCAGAAGAAGACACTTAAAAATTGCCTTTAGGTGATCCTCTTCCCCAGAAGTCTGTCTGAGAATGGTTAGCAGTGCCATGTCTGGGGGATTACCCTCTCCCCAGGTGGTCATCAACTGTCTGTCTGCCTCATGCTCTTGGGAGGGCTGAAAGTTGGAACTCTTTCTCATTTCCCTATTTCCACCTGAGACGCAGAACATTCTCATCTATGTAGTGGTTTTTCTGACATTGGTTACTGGGAGTAAGGCTTGACGGGAGGTGTCAGGTTGAGCACATTGAGATGCCCAGAGGTTTGGTAAAGCATCCTGCTGGGTGTGCCTGAGAGGGTGTTTCCAAAGAAGAACAAAGTAAAGAGCTGGCCTGACTAAGGTCATCCTGTTGGGGACTGTCTCATTTACTTTTTGCTCATTGCTAGGACAAAATACCCAACACTCCAAACTAAGGAAGGAAAAGTTTATTTAGCTCACAGTTAGTGGAGGTTTCAGTCCATACTCAGCTTGCTCCATGGCAGAATGGCACACGGCAGAGAGCAGGAGTTCATGGGGACAGAAAACAAAAAGATCAAAAGGAGGAGATGCAGCTGAAGTTTCTAGCCAGCCTCTCTCTTTTCCTTCCACACTGACTGTGAAGATCGGAGCTTCACTGAGAAAGTAGCATGGCTGCAAATATCAAGCACTTCCAAGGAAGTGGCACACAGAATCCTTCCTCAGCTCTTTTATATACCTTTTTTGTTCTGAGTCACTCTAGGGCAGGCCCTCCTGATTCCACAGCAGGCCTTCCTCACCCTCCTCACCCTAGACTCCATCATCTAGCAGTGGTTGTCCCAAGAGCCAGTGGCAGTAGGGAGAAGTCCTGTAGCATGGGAGAGGCCAGGTGCTGAGGTCAGAAAGGCCAGCTCTGTGGTTTGGGAGGACCTTCTCAGAAACAAATGCTTCAGTCTTCTTGGCTGGGCTGTGAGATCTCTTGAGCTCACTAAGAAGTCCTCTCCCATTGAGAGGAGTGGATTCTGTTACGTCTACCCAGTCCTCAGCTTATACTGTTGGCCTCAACAGTCTAAAAGAACAGTCTCTACATGGGTACATTCAGGGTTATAGGTCTTAAAGCTTCAATAATTGGAAGGTACTTTTAAGAAAAATAAAATATAATTTTATATTATTAGCTAGACCTCACTAGAAGACAGACCTAAGATAATCAATTCAAAAAGAGACAAGTTTTATTTTCTTTCAGGGCTAGAGGTTCTGTTTCAGGATGGGTTGGCCCCATATCTTTGGGGCTTGTGGCAAGCAGTGTGTCATAGTAGCAGGGGCCCTCAGCGCAGCAGCTGTCCTCTAGGTGCCAGCGAGCACCAAAGAATGTTTCTCTCCAAGGCCACAGCCCACTGACCTGAAGACTTCCCTCTAGGCATGGCCTCCTCAGGGCTCTACCACTTGCCATCAGCACCAAGCCAGAGACTGAGCCTTCATGCTGGGCCTCAGGAGGCAGGGTAAGACCCAAACTGTAGCAATCGTGCACACAAAGCTACACTCCAAAGTGTTTATTTATTTATTTATTTATTTATTTATTTATTTTTTATTTTTTTGTCTTTTTGAGACAGGGTCTCGCTATGCAGTTCAGGCTGGCCTTAGACTCACTTTTGTGGCCCAGGCTGGTCTCGAACTCACACTGATCCTCCTGCCTCAGCCTCCCAAGTGCTGGGATTACAGGCGTGTGCCACCACGCCCGGCTCCAAAAGTGTTTATTTAATGATATAAAAAATTACAAGAACTATAAACCTTAAGCCTGGAATGTCACCTTAATTTTCTCTCCTCAGGTATTGCTAAGAAACTTTTTTCTACTTGATAATGATAATTTTGTAATGATATTTTTTATCAACAGAATCAAAGGATAAAGGAAGCCTCCCATTAACACTGTTGATTAAAATTTGATTTTTTTAAATTGATAGCGTAGAAAAGCCATTTGCGTCTTTACAACATGTCATTAGTTAAATGTGATGCAAAGCTGGGAAATATTTCAAATTTAGGGGCACTTTTGTCAAGTATCTATTATAGGTGAGCTGTAATGTTTCAGTATTTCAGAATTGATGACACTTATTGTCTGACTAGTTATCAACATTTTTGTCACATTCCCAGGTAAAGCAATATAGTGAGCAGTAAACGAACATTTAGAACCATTCCTATACCAGATGACTTCCCACAATTTAACTATAAATGCAAGTGACCATACATCACATAAAAATGACCCACTAAATCAAAATTCAATGTATCCCTACTTCTCCTCCCCTACAGATCCCCAAAATTCCAACAGCCATTCTAGAATTATCCAGTAAGGGCTGGCCAGATACCTCAGCGGATTAAAGTGCCTGCTTAGGCAGACACAGGAACCAGAGTTTAATTCCTGGCGTGCCATGCCAGCCCCACTCCTGGGACACATTGAGCTGGTGAATGAGTCTGGGTGTGATGAGTGATCCACCTGTTATCCCAGATCTTGGAAGGCTGTAAACAGGTGGGTCACTATGAGTCCAAGCTGCATAGTGACAATCTGTACCAAATACATAAACAATGAAAGAAAAAGAAAGGAAAGAGAGAGAGAAAGAAAGAAAGAAAGAAAGAAAGAAAGAAAGAAAGAAAGAAAGAAAGAAAGAAAGAAAAAAGAAAGTTAAAGACTGCCATGCTGCGACACAACCTATACAGAGTAAACATTCACATTCCAAAAGGCAAAAATAGAATGGAAAAGAATGGAGTCAAAACAGAACCAAAACCCAGGAGGATAAATATGAAATGTAAAAGTCCATGTCCACAGCCCCTGGAGCAATCTGTGGCAAGTTTTGAGCGCAGGTGGGATTATGCAGCCCCCACCTGCAGCATGGCTTAGCCCACCTAAATTTAGCTGCTCCACCTCTCCCCAAAATTCGTGATCTGGTTGTTACCTGGCTGCTCCAGCCCACCCTACATGATCCTATAAAGTCTCCTGTCCCCCTTTGTTCACTGCTGTCTTGGTCTGCTAGACAGCCAGCCTGCTTGACGCCCCCAATAAATCTTCTACTCACATCAGAATGCCTAGCCTGGTTGATTGCGTGGGTTTGGACCTAACACAGTCCATACTTTGTTGGCGCCTAGACAGAGGGGCACATGGCAGAGAGCAGCAGTTCATGGTGGTAGAACAGCAATAATAGTAACAGAACAACAATGGCAAAAGAAAGAGTAATTTCTGTCTCTCTTATATTACATTCAGGCTCTCCACCTCAGGCTAGCTGGCTCGGGCCACACTCATAATCCCAGCAGTACTCAGACCCATAATCTCATCCTTGGATTACCCATAATCCCAGTGGATCATGAGTTAATTTCAAACTATACAAGTCCTGCCCCATGACTACACAAGGCTTTGGCAACTAGACACAAATCATACCACTTTTCCAAACTCCTGAGCTATAACTCCAAAGGCTGTGAACCACACAGTCAGGAATAGCCACAGCAGTGACCTTCTCTGGTACTACAATCTGCCTTAGTTGCCTTTCTGACACTGCCCAGATGCCATACCACCTGACACTCAACTGAAAGGAGGTGAGGCTTACTTCAGCTTACATTTTCATTCCACATTCAGCACACCCTAAGGTGGGAGGGCAGAAGGACATGGGACAGGGAAAAGTGCTCAGCCTGTGGCAGCCAGGAAGCCTAGAGCTAAAGGAGGAGCTCAGGCAAGCCACATGCCCTTGCCTGCTGCAGTCCAGCTGCACAACTCCAGCCCCGCCTCCTCCCAATAGCAAGCGCACTCATCACACCCCCATGATCCAAACACTTTCCACCCCACGATAATTTGAGAAACAGTTTAAAACTAAACCGTAATAATTGGACCTGAACTTTCAAGTTTTAAAACTGTGAATTAAATTTATTTTCTTTATAAGTGGCTCAACATCAAGTATTTTGTTATAGCAATAGATAATGGACAAATACTAATATGTAATGCTCATACAAGTATTACTTACCTTAGCAGGAAGCAGGGACATAGTAGGCAATTTTCTAGTGAGTCAGTGTCTCTAAGTTGTCCTTGGTGAGAGTCCCTGATCGAAGTCTCAGTTGTTCAAAGCAGCCCTGCTAAATACCACATACACGAGGCCAGAGGAAAGAGGATGGTTTAAAATGGAATTCTTTCCTTTTGTGCTCCTCTCTACTTAGGAAGCAAAAGAAGACCCCAGCTTCATCACACACTCATCCTCACATTGCCAGGCATGGACTCCCCTCTTCCAACTTTTCCTTTGCTCTCAGGCATGCTGCTGTCTGGACACAAGGAGAGTCTTCTTAGCAAGTATGAGTGGAGAAGAGCTGGATGGACGGCAGTGCAGCCCCTCCTGCTGGAACATCAACTCTTGCCCTGTGTAGTGTTCTGAGCCCTCTAGTTGAAAGCCCTGTGCTGTTAGGGATGAGAGCTTCCCTCAGGTCTCTTGGAGTCTCCATGGCGTGTGTGTGTGTGTGTGTGTGTGTGTGTTTGTGTGTGTGTGTGTGTGTGTGGACATGCACATGCACGTGAGTTCAATTTCTGTCCTTCTGGGCAGCGCTAACCATGGCTCCTGCTTGATTCAGCCAAAGAAGAATGGTTACATTGCAACATAATGGAGCAACCTTGAGAAGACATCTGGCCCAGATATTTTCCCTATTGCTTACATTTCTAAGCCAGAGGTTTGTTTTGCTAATTTCTAAATGGAGTTGTCTGGCTTGACCAGAACTTTTCTGCCACAGTACTTGGGCTTCAGAAGTAACCTGAGGACCTTGTAATAGATGAGCCTCAATGAGATTAGCAAAAATAAAGAGCCGAGCTTACTGTTAGGAAGCACACCTCATCTCTCTCTATCTCAAGCAAAATCTTTGACACATTCTTCATTCCTTCCCTGAGGAACTAGAAAATGACCAGATTCCCCTGTATGCGTGTGGTTTAATATAAGTGCCCATTAAATTTCTTTTGCAATTTAGGGAATTCAATATGGTTGGCTGTCTTGGTCAGCTTTAGGATATTGGTTTGAGAAAGGGTCATAAATTTTATTTTCAATTTTGTTTCTGTGCCTTTTATACTTTAATATGCCCCTGCAGACTTCCTGAGCCTGATGTTCCATCTAAGGAGAGAAATAGGTAGTAGAGGATAATCCTCTATGCTAAGAGCGGTTTTGGAACCTCAGATAGAGTCCTTCCCCTTCGTGCTGGATTTCAAACCAAAGGGAGCATTTAAGTTACTATGTGGTGTTGGATTGAAAATGCATGTTTTGATTGGCCAGCTTTTGGGAACACTATCCCTCCTTCTTTCTCTCATTTGACTGATCCACCCTCTGGCTATAATTTTTAACACAGGACTCAGATCCACCCAATCAGAGAGCTTCAGTTGCCTTGGGTGCGGCGGAACAATCAAACCTGAGCCAATCATAGCGTTCATTGGAGTTGCATGGCAACACATTGCTCATTTCCTGGGTCCAGCTCTTCCTGAAGCCCGATGCTTTTGTGGAAGTTCTCATTATCCAAACCAATAAGTTTTTCCCATGCTCTTCTTCCAAATTTACATGCTATTTTGAGTTAAAGTTCTGTCACTTGCAGCTGAAAGAGACGTGAATAATAGGAGGTCCTTTGAATACCAAGTCTCAAATGGGCACCAGGAATTCCCTAGAATATTAACACAAACAGAGAAACTCTCTGTTTCTCCTCCGGGAAGTAGTGTTTAAATGGGATTGCAGAGGCTGCTGAACGTTTCCACTTCTGCTCCCTTCTGCTCTTCTACTAGACACACATTGTCTTCTCCATGATGAATTCTTTACCTTAGGGACCTGTGAGAATTCAGTGGGAAAACAGATATAGCACAAAGATAAAGAGCACTGTAATAAAAGCGTTCTTTCCTAACCTCTCCATCTAAATGAGCTGTATGTAGCTGTTACTCCCTTCTTTGCACTGGTCTTATATCCATGGGTTGCTCCACAGTGCTTCCCTGTACTTGCTGGCTGTCCTCTTGTACATGTGGCTCCTGCAGCATTCATCGACAATGACAGGGCCTGTTCTCTGTCCTGAGAACATCCATCCTGGTCTCCTCTTCCCTCTGTCACTGAAACACAGATGTGCGCATAGATCTACACAAATGCTATATATGCACACATGTCTGTGAGGAATCAGGGATAGCACAAAATCATCCATGAGCTCAGTGGAGTAAGTGGTGCTGGTGATCAGGGCACAGTAAATGAGGGCAGACACCCAGAGGGTTGACCGATGTGGCCATGGCAGATATGCTTTGGCCAAGTTTTCTCCATGAGGTTTCCTCAAGGATGCCTTCCCAAGTCTAGAAAGTGAATACCTGCCTTTCTCAGACTCGCTGGCATCTGGGTTGTCGGTGCAGAAGTACAACTGGATGTACGATACCTGAAAGGGAGGCGAGGTTAAGGTCGCATTCC
The DNA here is from genome assembly GCA_004027025.1 of Myocastor coypus. Classification (NCBI taxonomy): domain Eukaryota; kingdom Metazoa; phylum Chordata; class Mammalia; order Rodentia; family Myocastoridae; genus Myocastor; species Myocastor coypus. The sequence goes on along the minus strand of PVJA010017925.1, from coordinate 9,282 downwards.
TGCTACTTCCATTCTGCTCTGTTGGCTGCAATGGCAGAGGAGACCTGGGGTTCTTCAGCAGTGAAAGCAGTGGCTTCAGGCTTTCAAGATACAAGCAGAGGGCTTTACCTGTGTGGTTCATGAGGACTGACTGAGGGGCCAATGTCCTAGGGCTGAAAGGATGGTGGCATTCTCAGTTTAGGATCTATGTGGGTCCAGTGGCTGAAGTGGCAGCTCCAGTTGGGCAGTGTGATGAGTGGCGCTGGAAGCCAGGCGGAGGCCTGCCCCTCTAGCCCAAGTTATTGGTGCCTACTGAGTTCCCCTCTTTCAGTGTGCGTGTGCTGTCACAACAGAATGAAAAACATAACAGAGACTGGGCAACGATGAAGACCAGAAATGTGTTCCGTTTATACCTCTGGAAGCTGGAAGTCCAAGGTCTGGTGAGGACTTTTGTGCTTTTTCATTCCTAAGAGGAAGGCAGAATTGCAAGACAGGGGCTGTCCATGGAGGAGGAAGGAAGTTAAACTTATGTTTTTTTTAAGGAACCCATTCCCATGACAGCTCAACCATTCGCCATGATAATCACATTGGTTTACTCAGGAGGGCAGTGCCTTACTCACCTGACAACCTCCTAAAGATCACACCTCTCAACAGTATTTCTTTGGTGATTGATAAATTTGGGGCACCACAGTCAGTTATAGCATCTCCTCTCTGATTATCCCACTAAGGTCTTTTATGTGATTGCATGTGGACCTTGACCATCATGTGGTTCACGCACAGGAAGGCATTCAACTCAAGAGAAGGAATAAATGGATATGGGGCTCTGGAGAACATTCTTTGAGGAAGATTTAGATAAGGCTTACAGGTACTCTAAGTAATAGTGACCAGAAGAGGATGAATAGCTAATGGATAGATGGATGGATGGATGGATGAATGGATGGGTGGGTGGATGGATGGATGGGTGGGTGGATGGATGGATGAGTCAATGGATGGATGGGTGGATGGATGGATGACTGGATGGATGGATGGATGGGTGGGTGGGTGGGTGGACGGATGGATGGATGGATGGATGGG
>PVJA010017924.1:0-41351 GCA_004027025.1 Myocastor coypus | reverse complement strand
TTTGGTCATTAATAAAGGGCCCTAAGGACAAAAGTAGAACAGCTTGTGTTAATTATTAATGCTACCTTGTGGCCAGCTGTAGGTGCTCACAGAGGTTCACGCCCGGCTGGGGCACAAACCAGTTAGGTGGGTTCTACTTCAGCGTGGGTGGGCTGCCTGTGCGTGGTGGCAGGCTGGCCAGTTGTCAGATGACACAGTCGCCTGGGCCTGGCAGAAGCAGCTCACTGAGAAGGGGAAGGGAATTACTCCTTGGAGCCACAGTGAGGCAGGAGCAGAAAAAGGTGCCCTTTGATCCAGGAGACCCAAGTGCTGCTGCCTTGTAGGTTTCTGCTTCTCCAGCTAATGTTGTGGCGAAGAACAGGGAGCGGGAGAGCCATCTCGAGGGCCCTGGTCAGTCGCGGCGCTTTCCGAAGGTGAGTAATGGGGTAAAAGGGGGAGCAAGAAAGGAAGGGGAAGGAGAGAGGGCCGCAGAGAGGAGGGAGAGAGAGGAGAAAGGAGGCTGACGAGAACTCACTGCTAGTCCGTGCGCTGCGCTTGGGCCTTCATGAAGGGAGACTAAATCTGTCTTTAGGAAGAACTGGAGGATCGATTAAGCCATACCAAGAAAAGTTGCCTTTAGTATTGATTAAACTGCTGTGCTTTAAAGGAAAAATGATACTCTCAATATGGAGTTTTAAAAATGTGTGAAAATTTATTTCCATTGTTTCCAGTTTGGAAATAAGCACTGCAGTGAGATGTTGATCTTCCAGCCAGAGTTGAGAAAAAACTCCTCTGTTGTTTTGTGTTGGAGAAGTTATCTTAACCAGTATATACCTGGGTAATAAGTTTACTGAAAGTTTTCAGAGATACTCTTTTTTTCTAAGTACATGGTAGGACTTTTGTGTTTTGTGAAGTGGTATAGCTTCTACTACTATCAGTGTTTTTTAAAAAATTTAAATTAAATGTGTATCTAGTAAAAGATGTGTATTTAATACTTGTAGTTTTTGGAATTTCAGAAGACCCCAGAACAGTACTGAAAAGATTTTGCATTCTCTGGGCTGGAGAGTGGCTTTATACTCATCCTAAAACAGACACTGGGTGGGCATCCTTGTGGCTGGGTGGTGCAGGTGGGCTTCCCTGTGGCTGGGTGGTGCAGTGGGCATCCTTGTGGCTGGGTGGTGCAGGTGGGCATCCCTGTGTCTGGGTGGTGCAGGTGGGCATCATGAAAAGCTTTAGCCAGGCTTCCATGTTTCTGCCTGTCCTACATGGATATGAAAGCCATTTTTTTTTTCTCTTGGGACAAAACTGGGCTTACAGTGTTTAAAATGTATCCATTAATTAGAACTTACTGGGCATTGTGTGGGGTTTTTTGCACGGAAAGACTTCGTGGACATAGAAGACAGGCGCCTGGGCCTCCTCCAGCAAGTTGCCCCTGAAAGACGAATCCTGTGTGGTGGTCAGGCTCACAGCACGTAGCTGCAAGTTTCAAAGGAGAGTCAAAGAGAACTGAAGGGGTGGAGAATGATCGGTGGAGGAGCAGGCGGGGCACTCATGGTGCCGTGGAACATCTGAGGGATCAGGAGGGGCCCAGGTAGAGCCAAGGCAGCGGCTGAAGAGTGGAGGCCATGCTCAGCCAGTGAGAGGGCACCGTAGCTGCAGTGCAGCGTTATGTGGGAGAGCCATGCAGGAAGGCTGGCAGGGCAGGGCAGGGCAGGGAAAACAGGGCCCCTCCCTTAATCATTTCTGAAGCTTAGGGACATTTTCAAAATCCAGGTTTTGTTTAATGTTCATGAAAGTTATTGTTTCTATTTACCCTTCTTAAACATACACAAAATAAGCTGGGGCAGTGAGAGCTGAGTGGCGGCGCGCTTCTGTCACATGCGTGGCTGGTCCCTGTCACCCAAGCCTGGGAAGGTAAGGCGCCCCTTTCAAGACGTGGGGACCTTGTTTCCGTCATCTCCTTAACGTCTTCCAGGGGAGCAAAGTGACTGCGTGTAAGGAAGAGGCCAGTACTTCTTACTCTAGTTTCATAAAACGCATCTGCAGTCAACAGCAGACGTGTCTGCAGAGCCTGAGAAACCCCGAGAGCCCTGACTTCCTTGAGCACCATGACTGGCTGGGCGGTCTCTTGGATGAGTGTCCAGGTGCTGCTCTTGTCTGGTGAGTACAATGTGTTCTTACTTTTCATTTTTTGCCACTAGGCCTCAAACTCAGGACCCTGCACTTGCCAGGCAGGCACCTACGCCCCTGAGCTATTTCTCTGGCCCTAGATTGTGTTTAAATGGACTATAAATTAGAAGTCATTGGATTACCTTTCTTGAGAACTGTTACTGCTAGTTAAATATTCTGGTTGTACATTTTGAGTATATATATGCATATATATATATATGTATATATATATATATATATATATATATATATATATATATATACTATTTGTCAGCTGAAAACTAGAAATATTGTTTTGGAAGGAAATATCTGCATCTGGACTGAAATTTTCTGTTTAATAATTGCTTTTTGATTAATATTAATTCTGATCAACATTTTCTGATTAATGCTAAAAATCATATATTCATTTGTTATGGATAGAAACATCAGCTTCTAATAGCCATTGGGGATTACTGTGACAGTTCATAGCTTTCAGTAATAATCTATAACCTTTTAAAATCAGTTCTTTCTGACCTATATGATGTCGTTCCTTTTAGATTTTCCTGGCCTGCCATCCCTAAGGGAGTAACTTATAGTGATTAATTACTTGCTTGTATTACAATCTTCTTTTTTCAAATCATGTCTGCAGATTTCTATAAATTTAGTTATCCTCAGCTTCTCCTTCTCCTTCTCCTTCTTTTTAATATATGCGGTACAGGGCCTCACTGTGAAGCTTTGACTCATAGGGATCCTCCCGTTTTCAGCCTCTCCAGCACTGCGATTACAGGCATGTGCCACTATGTCTGGTATCTGTGGTTGGCTCAGCATGCCTGGGGGTTGGGCCGCTGCAGCATGTGGTGCTGGGGATTGAACCCGGGTCTGTGCTTCCCTAAGCAGGCATTTAGTCTGCTGAGCTATCTGGCTGGCTTCCTTGACATCTTATAGCAATCATATTTGTCTCAGACTGAGGCCAGCTAGCCAGCTCTGAGAGACAGTGTGGTCTGGCTGGCTGGCCCTGCCATGCTGGTCATCCTGATGTGGCTTGTGGCCTCCCCCCTCAGGTGTGACACAGGGCACCAGTCACAGGTGTGGACTGTCCTGTAATGTTTCCCCCAGGGCAATGGCAGAGCGCCCCACAGGCCTTGTTTTCCTTGGTATCCCCTCACTGAGGGGCTGTCCCATCTTTTCTGGCTCCCTCGAAGTGGTTTCCCTTTGCCTATTTATTTATTTATTTTTTGGCCGGCTCAGCCTGCCCTGAGGGCAGGGCTGGCGCAGCATGTGGTGCCGGGGATGGAATCGCGGTCCCTGCAGCAGCCTAAGCTTTCCTAAGCAGGCGCTTTAGACCACTGAACCATCCTGCCAGGCCCTGGTTTCCTTTTGCTAAGGCGCATCCAGAGCATCGTCAAGGATAGAAGGATTTGCTAAGGTCAGGCTTACAGACGGCTGTTTGTGAGAGCCCGCCCTAGCCTGCCATGTGAGGTCCGCATTGATAGCTTAAGGGACGTTCCAGCAATGAGCGTAGCCCTTCCTGATGTGTCCAGGCAACAACGGAGGGCATTCTGTATTGATCTGGGGACCCGTTCCTGTGTTCTAAATGGAGAACAAGAGAGCAGGGCATGGAGTAGGAGCATCAAAGTGGGTACAGCTACCAGGCGGCGCCCCTGGCCCCCTCGGAAGTGGAAATGCAGGAAGTCAGTCTTGGTCTTGTCCTTAAATCTCGCTGCTTGATTAAAGGTGGGAAAGAGGGAAGAAGTAGCCCGGGCTCAGTTGGGAACAAATGTGTCCTTGATGCTACTTCCAAAGGGAGTGGGAATCTAAGGCAGTCCTGGCCAACGCTGGGATTCTGGTTCGGAAACGAGAGGCTCAGTTTGCCATAAAACAGGAGTTGAGGCGGCGATGCTCAGAGCAATAGCACCAGATTGGAACGCTGAGCCAGAAACCCTAGGGAGGGGCCCGGGGTGGGAGTGGGGCCCTCTGTGAGGGGTCCCCCGCCCCTCCCCCGCCGCCAGTTTGCTTTCGAGTACTAAGAAGCGATCAATCTAACCTGACATTCACTGCACTACATGTCTCACCTACAGTGCCACACCTGAGTTTCCGTGTGGAGCCCAGAGAAGGCAGCCTGGCGGGGGGAACGTGGCTCACGGTCACGTGTGCTGGTAGGTTTGCGGTACCAAGCGCAGGCGTCTTCCTCGCAGTTGTGCGGGAAGTAAATGCTGGCTTTCCTTGCTTGAGGGTGGGTGCGAAGACAGGGGCGAAAGGTGGACAGATGGGCGCGTTCTAGCTCTTCAGAGGCTCGCTGGCTCGCGTCCCAGGCGCCTTGCAGGGAGCCCATGTGCCTCCCTCCAGCAGGGATGGGATTGTAGGATCGCTAAAGGAGTCCAGGTTCTGGCATATTTCTTTTCGACGATTCCGTAGTTGCGATCCAAGCCACGGTTTAGTGCGTGCATTTGTAGCATGGTGTGGAGTGCCTCTGAGAGCTAAAACGTTCTATCTTGGCTTTTGGCAAACTGAACAGCGGTTATTTTTTATAAGCGCATTCCATGGCGAGCACAAATGCCTTCCGAGTGGGAGCTGGAGTCCAAGACCCACTGACGTCTCACACTGCCCCCACGAGGCCACAGTTTTGCCCTGACCTTGCGGAGTACCATGGCTCAGCCTTGGGTTTGCCCTTTCCCTCGTGTTCAGGCTTGGACTCCGGGGTCCTCTACCCCCGCAACGGCTCTCAGCTGGAGATAAGCCTGGTGGGGGTGGCCGCGCCCGCCTTGCCCAGAGTCCCCTGTGACGTCACTCCTGTTTTCTTGGAGGAGCCTGTGGTGATGTGCCGGACCAGGTACCCTTAGCTGGACAGGGTGGGTGGGTTTTGCCACCTCCGGAGCTCTTGGTGGCAGAGTACAGCAATTCTTTTTGTGATCACAACGATCAGCTATCATTTCTGGAACTTTTCTGAGCAAATAGAGGGTTTCAAAGGTTGCCACCAGGTCTCTAGGGCTCAGGGGAAGATGAGTGAATGGGGAGGAATATAAAGATAATTACACTAGGGCCGGCGGTATAGCTCAGAAGATTAAGCACTTGTTTAGGGAGGCGGAGGGGCCAGGGTTCGGTTCTTGGCCTTGCCTGCCACACCAGCCCCGCTCTCGATTGCTCTGAGCCTGCGATGGAGTCTGGGTGTGGTAGCCCACGCCTGTGATCCCAGCATTGGGAGGTACAAGCAGGAGGATCATTATGAATCAGTAGTGAGACCCTGCACAAAAAGAAAAATATAAAGAAACTTATGTTGATTGTGCCTAAGTCCACAACCCACGAGGAAGGCAGTTTGCTTTGGCTCAGTTAGTCCCTCAGTTTGCTTTTACTGTGCTTCCGCTGAGGAAATACTTACACAGGATTCCAGGCCCTGTCGTACTCGAACTCTGCTCACCCGTGAAGCCTGCGTGAGGTCCTCTGTGCTTTATGCGTGTCGTAGAGTTGTGGCGTGAAGGTGTACCACCGGAGATAGGAAAGGTTCCTACTTTCAGGAACGTTTGTCTCTTCCACGCCTGCTTATTGAAATCCACTGACCACACCACATGTGCCACCCCATCCCTGAGCATACTGCTTGGCTAAATCTTTTCATTCATTCATTCATTTATTCATTCATTCATTCATTCGATACTGGTGCTTGCTACATGGCATGCTGGATGCTCCATGGCTGGCACAGCATATGGTGTCGGGGATCGAACCCCAGTCCTTGCCCTTCCCAGGCTGGTGCTTAGACTACTGAGCTGTCTCTTCAGCCCTCTTCCTCTATTTTAAAAGAGGAAGAAGAACCACTTTTAGTTGTCCAACCACAGGACACATACATGCCTGCATACTTTTCTGTGCTCTCATCCTGCCTGTTCTTATTTTTTATTTTGTAAAAGGGTCTCATCATGTAGCTCAGGCTGGCCTTGAACCACCAGCGATCCTTCTTAGCCTCTGGAGTGCTGGGAGTGCAGCTGTGCGCCACCACACCCTGCCTGCGTGCTCTCGTCCTGAAGGGGCATCTTTTTGTAATTTGTATAAAAGCACAGCATGTACCTTGGTGACCTTGTTTCTTGTGACAGTAAGTCAGCAGCCTTTGTTGGATTTATCCTCACAGAATTCAGCGTTTCCAGTGTGGGTTGTGTGTTTGGTCTTACCTGCATCGTGCCTGTGGGACACTGAACAACACCTTCTGAGGAGGCAATACTCAGGCCACATCTGTTCAGCGGCAGCCCTGAGCTCTATTCCTGGCCCCTCTAGGATCCTCCTGTAGCATCATTACTTTGAAGACTGATTATACTTCCTTTAGGTTTTTCATGGTGTTCATAGGCATAGACTTCCTACAAGAATTTGTCATGAAATAACTCAGATTCTTAGGATTTCTACATTTGATCTCAGTTCTCCTAATGACATTAAGATGCATCAGTGGTTTAATGACATCTTTTTAGAGGAAAAGAAATATTTCCTCTTCCTGATACTAATTGACTGGAATCAATTAATGTTCAAGTATGAAAACGTACAGTTTATTATCAGTGAAATAGTGTCCTATTCATTATACAAAGATTTCACTGTGTTCTCTGTAGCAGCCACTGTTCAAAATCAGTGCTGTTCAAGAACCTAGTTTTAAAGTAATTGTAAGTGGATCTAGGAAGTAGAAGATGAAATATCAGGAAGTTTGGTGAGCTCTTCTTTATAAATGCAGGGAGAAAATGAGCAGTGCACAGGGAGCTGGGGGCTTGGGAGCCCAGGGCTTGTGGGTGCTAAGCGGTCCCCTGTCTGTCCTCAGATCCCCGCTGTCCGAAGCCTACGAGGGTCTGTACTCCCTGGAGTTGCGCTCTGGTGGACGAGTTGTCTGTAGCCCGGGTCCAGGACCACAGGACAACTGTACCTTCAAGGTGGGTCCAGAGGATGCAGGAACATGTGTTTGCCTAGTCTGAGAGTCTGCTTGTGCTGTCCGCAAGTTATAATTCTGCCAGCATTCACTTTCACAGAGTGAGAAGGATGGGCGAGAGTTATGGGGCTCCTGGTCAGTGACAAGTGCTAAACACTGTGTGTCAGTCTCTTACTAGCTGCTCATGTACATTGTGCAATGTGTCCTACTCACACCGGTTTTATGAGGTGCCCATTTATTATACTGCTCTCACAGATGGTCGACTGGGGCTGAGGGAGACTCTGTGATCTGCCCAGGGTTTCCAGGCAGTGAGTGGCAAAGCCAAGACTTGTACCTGCTGCCAACCCTCCACTCACACTTAACCTGAAGCTCACAGAGGTCCCCTTGGTGGATCAGTATCTCATTGAACGTGGGCTTAGAGAGGGGGCTCAGGGACCCAGGTTTCCTGGTGAAGAGACCCGCGATCTACTTGTCCCTTTGCTTCATGCTAGATTTCTGCTAATCTTGCTGGTACTAGACTGAAAAAGACATTTCCTGGTGAGATTGTCTTTCGTGGGGTTTGATGATGTGTGTGTGTGTGGGGGGGAGGAGTAGAAGGGGAAGGAAGGGGAGAGGGAGAGAGAATTAATGAGGACAGCGCCTGACTTACTTTAGAGCCTCTGCATCTGTACTGGGACTTAAATTCAGGTTTGGTCCAGTCTATGATCCATACCTGGCCGGTTTTGCACTAAAATGATCTCCAAAGGGTGGGCTCTAGGCTTCCCCTTAGAGGCAGAACTCTGTTTTAAGAGTGCCTCAAAGAGCTTAACTGAGTTACTAACTGATGCTCTTTTAGAGTTAAGACTCCACTTTCCAAGTTCACATCTAATATGATTCACATTTTTATTTTATTTTATTTTATTTTATTTTATGCATTTGGTGCAGGGTCTCACTATGCTGCTTTTAGCGATCCTCCTGGCTCAGCCTCTGTGGTGCTGGGATTACAGGCACACACCACCATTCCCGGTCTCAGGTCTCGGTGGCCTCCAGCCTGCTTGGGGGTGGGGCCAGTGCAGCACATGGTGCCGAGGACCAAACCCTGGTCCCCGCCCCTGCCTTAGCAGATGCTTTGTCTGCAGAGCTATCTTTCTGGCCCTCTGATTCACATTTTATATAGGAAATTTGGTTTTGAATTAGAATTTGTTGTCCACTTTCACTTGACATTTTGTTTCTCAGTCCGTGAAGATCTTGCTTTCTGTACATTTGTTTCTCCGCACACGGAGCAGAAAGAAAAATAGTTCCGTCACCCTTTCCAGTAGAGGCTGGGCCATCGCCTCTGCAGGTCTCCAAGAATATGGTCACGCGTCCTTAATTACCATGCCACCTCTCACCCCAGATAGTACTTCTCCTACTTAGTAAAGGATTAGCAAGGCGAGAGGAGGAAAGAACAGAGACACATCCCGAAATTGCACATCAAAGGAAACAAGCGCTGTGTGGCGAATCGATGAAAAACGGCCAGGGACGCAGTTAACGAGAGGCATTCCAAGCTAAATAAATTACTCTGTGGCTCTTCGTTTGGGGACAGGGACTGGGGAAACGTGAATATTAAAAATTAATTTCATCTTGCCAGTCCACTCCGAAGAGCCTGCTGCGGGCATGACAAGTTTGAGCAGCTCACAGAAGGTTCGTGAAGCAGCTGGTGGCGGCGACTTTATCACTCTAATCCACTGCTTCTCTCCCTCCCCCTGCGCCCCCAGCTGACCTCACTAAAGCTCAAGGACCAGCAGGCGGAAGCTTGATTTAGAAGCTCATTAATTTTTCACCGTAATGTGTCTTGCCTGGTGGGTGACTGGGGGCCTATTTTTCTGAGAAATGTACCATTCTAGGCCGTGTCAGTTCAGAGAGAATCAGAAGTGAAGCCTTGTGTGTGTGTGTGTGTGTGTGTGTGTGTCTCCGTCATGTTCTGAAGACTTTGGAGAGAGCAGCAGAGGCGTTGCTGCTGTGTTCACAAACTTCTTGTAGAAGGGTGGCAGGCGGGGGGAATCCAAAATCTCAAACTGGGAACAGAGAGGCGGGCTGCTTTCCTTGGCTGGGACTCTGCTGTTCCTTCTTCCTCATTTTATAACTTGTGTGAAGTGGGGCAGGGGCTGTGCTCTTCCTGCTGATGCTGCTGTGGTAAAGGTCCAATGGGCGCGATGAAGGCCGACTCAGGCGCGTGAGCAACTAAGCGCCATCGTATCTTTTAGTGAGATCTGAGCCAGGTCCTCATCTGTGAAGCTGCAGCACTGTGCCCTTGGCCCCCTGGCTGACCCTATGTTCTGGGAACTATTTTCTCATCTTTCGCTTTGGTGATGAGGCAGATAACCTCAGTAACGCACAGTCGAGCTATGCGGATCCATACCAAGAACCGCGCTTGACAGGTGCGGTCCCCGTTGTTGACTCTCAGCGTCTGTTTCGGGCTGTTGATTAACAAGTTATTATTCTCTGCTGAGATTCTCCCTGGGTAGATAGACTCCTGTACGGCTGGACGCACACCCAACAGAACTATTTGCTTTAGTTTGTCCTACAAATGGGAAACAGTCCTGAGAATGTGGAAGGGAGTCCGTCTGGAGGCCCAGGGAAGGTGGGTGGCTGAGCCTTCTCCTGGGTAGAGGGATGAGGCTCACGGCCCAAACTTTGGTCTGGCCTGTCCATCTTCCTTTCACTTGCTATATCTTCGTGAGGACTTCTTACTTTGTGTTGGGAAACTTTGAACTCTTCCCCCAATTTTTAAATCAGAATCTATAATAAATTGGCATGACCTCTACTCATCCTACTTGTGCCACAGTACACCAGTACTTCTTTCTATCTAACTGTGCTTTAGTACCTGTTACCTGACCTCTCTCTACCTCGGGTCTCCTCTACCATTCCTGGCCTCTTGTTGGTCCATCTATCCTTATACTTCCCCATTTCTTCAGACTGGTCCAGGAGTAATTTTCAAATAGAGCAGCAACTAGTCTCAGGATAGCCCCAATGCCTGTAGATGTAACAGAGTTCCTCAAAGATCCTCAGCACATCTTTCCCTCCCAGCAGTGTGACGGTCATCCCGGATTGAGCTACTCTGTTCCAGTGACAAAATCCAGATGTCTTCTGTGCTCTATGCCATTGATTCTTCTATGCAGAACTTGTGTTTAACATGATCTATTTTGAGTAGAAGGGCATTATAATGTGATTCTCAGTGTTAGGATCAGGCTTAGAGAGGTTCAGATCTCTCCTCTTGTTTCCATTTTCCTCCTCCTCCTCGAAGAACCAAGTTGTTTCCGATTCCTCGAAGCTTTTGCATCACTTTCCTTCCCACAGGTGCCTTGCTGTGCTTCTCTGGGTGCCTCAGGCCAGTTGACACCCAGCTACTCATTTTTTGTAGCTGGCTGATTCCTACCAAGACACTGGCTGATAAAGTTGAAAACGCAATCCCCGGGGGTGTGAACACATTGGCATTTGGGATGCTAATTCACCATGATGATGATAACATTCTGGTAGATGTGGCCCTGAGGATGGTGGGTGGACAGGCAGAGCCAGGCCTGCCAAGAACTGGGCAACGTGGCACAGCCTCGATCCAATTCCCTTTACTTTAGGTGTGTCATAGCACCTACTACTTCTGCCTCACAGAAATATGAGGCTGCTAAGAAGTAGGCAGGAAGGTTGTTTGAGCAAACAGACCACGTCGTATGGTAGTCTAATGTTCTAGGAGCAATGGCTGCCGCTGCTTGTGTTCATGGATAATCTAATGGAATTCTCCCTTGTGGTCGTGTTTTCTAAACAGTTTTCTAAGGCGCAGACCCCTGTTATTTACCGAGTTAATCCACCAAGTGGCGTTCCAGGTAAGAAGTCTTCTGTCAAAATGAAAAAAAGTTGGTTGGAAATCCTCCCATGCTGGTGGGTGGTCTCAGTAAATGGGATGATTTAGCTTCTCTGCTGAAGTTGTCTTGGGAACAAGTGTCAGCCTCCGGTTCATTTTTAACCTAGCTTGGCTTCACCTTTGGGCGCTTTTGTTCTCTTGCTTCACTGATAAGAAACCAAAACTTGATAAGAAGAGCAGTCCAGCAAAATCAGATCAGCTAGGGCTGGAGAAGGGAGGAAGAAGAAATTATCCCCTAAGAACAAACTTCTATTAAAACTGTACTGGGCTCCAGGTGCCATGCTAAGCTTTGTTATCTTATTGAATTTCCATAAAAGCCCAATAAGGTAAGAGTTGTTATTTCCACATTGACAAGCTGAGATTTGAAGCCAGGGAGGCTCAAGTCTACCATGTGCCTTGTGTTGAGTAGTATAAGCCATTTGGAAAGCCACTAGCATTAATTTTTACTTAGATAATTTGTGATTTAGAGAATATAGGTATGTAAAGGCCACCACGAGGATAGAAGCGAGGAGATAGCTCAGCGGTCTAAGTGCCTTCCTGGCAAGTGCAAGGACGTGGGTTTGATTCCTGGTACTGCATGCTGTGCCACTGAGCTGGCACCTAAATTCGGTATGGTGGAGCACACCCGTAATCCCCGCACTGGGGAGGCTGAGACAGGAGGATCGCTATGAGTGCAAGCTGTGTAGCAAGACCCAGTATCAAATAAATATTTTTTTTTAAAAAAGCTCATCATGTAGTAAAATTTAACTATATCATTTTGCGGTGATGTGCTTGTCTAAAACTTTGTCTTGTGTCACTCACCGCTCAACCCTGGGTGTGGTCAAATTTTGGCTTGGCATGAGGTGGTTCATAATTTATTGGGTAGGGCCTCACAAACTGTTTGAGAAGGAGCAACAGTAGGTAACTTTCCCACTCCTGTGAGCAGCGTGAGGTAGTGCTGAGGGTGCGCCTTGCTCAAAGGGTTTTCCAAGCCCCTGCTTCTGTGCTTGTAGACTCAGAAGAGGGGTAGGTTGGGGGAAACTTGCCACTCAGGGGAGAGTCCAGAAAGCTGTGTGGAGCAGATCTGGTGGTGGACACAAATATGATTGCTTCCAGATACCCACTTTGCCCTATTATGTTTTCCTGCTTTTTAAGACAAGAGTCTTGCCATGTTGCCCTGCCTATATCAAACTTTTGGAGTCAAGCAATCTTCCTGGCTCAGCTGGCCTCGCTGGGACCATGGGTAGGCGGCATTGTGCCTACCATGTTCTGTCTTTGGACACAAGCCTATTTGCCCAGTGGATGAGATGTGCTGCTGCCCACCCTCTAGCCCAGAATGCAAGGCATTATGCACACTTCTGTAGCTTCTGTGCACCTGGGTCACCCATGGTATTTATCTTTTGTACTTTGAGATATGCAAAATAGTGCAGAATCTCTCAAGACCCATGAGGTTATACAACATGAACTTGTTTATATTGCTTTTCAATTTTATTTATTTTTAATTACTCACATACTTGTACATATTTATGAGGTATCATCTGATATATTTCAGGGTAAGTGTATATACCTCTTATTGTGTCATGGAGCACTGGAACTTATTTTTTCCATCATTTTTGATGGTCATCTTTTTCACTTCTCTTCTTCTGTCTCTGTTGACCACTATTCTCATCTCAGTTCCAAGAAAATCAGCTTTTTAAATTTCACAGGAGTGAGATCACATGGTGCCAACTGTGTGTTTAGCAAAGATTCTGAGGAAAGTCTCATGACAATGAGGCATCCCAAGGTGAGCTGTTCTTGCCTCCCCCTGGGGTGGGCGATCTACTGAGGTAAATAGGGTCATGAGCACAAGTCAGCTGTCCTTCCTGGATTTTCTCACTTTAGGAAACTGTGAAGAAGACCTGTTATCCTTTCCATTCTTTGTGCATAGATAATTAAATCTGTGTTTGAAATAATTGCTTACTTAGCCTTTTTAGTAAATCAGCAATCACTAGATCATGTGGTTTGCCTTTACTATCATATAGTTTATCAAAAAGTGTTAGTTTACACATCACGACCAGCTTTGGAATACTGGGGCTCAGTAGTCCAGAACAAACAGTTTCATTATACATCAGAAATTTGAGCTAAGTACATTAAATTTTTAAAAAACTCATCTTAAAACAGGGAAGTTAATACATGTATATGGCTGGATTATCACGGGAAAGCTGGAAACCTTTGATGTTGACGTCGAGTACATTGACAGGTAAGCGTGTCTTGGGGTGTTTGCTTCCATGCTCAACAAGTTCCATGCTTGTGGGATGGCTGCCTGGGCCGCTAATGTGAAGCAATGCCTTTTAAGCTGCTGGCGCAGAGTTGTTGTTTTTCTGTGCTATTTATGTTTCCGGATGAGCCGGGATTCAGCTTTTATTTTGTTAATGCAATTGCTACTGGACACTTAAGCTGGTCCATTTAATTGCTGACAGCTGGTCATTCCAGGCTCTGTGTGAACTCTGCAGTGATTGTGGCTGCATTTTCTGTTTTGATTCTACCCTTTTCCTCTGGCCCCACAGGCTGAAGTCAATTCCTTGTAAAATAATACATCAACCTCAAGCCCATTATAATGTCCTTACCTAGTTGTTGTCTACTTGGGCATCTAGAAATTCTGTTAGTGGGATGGGGAGAAAATCTGTGCTCAGGTACCAAAAGCCCTGAAGTTTTCAGGAATTCTTAGGAGTGATTAGAGTGTCAACACAACTTTTTTCAGTAGAGCCTTTTTATGTAGAAAATTTTACGAATAAATCATCCATGATAGAGAGAGAGGAGAATAAGGCGAAAGATGTTAAATTTTGCAGTTTGTGGGAAGCTAAGCAATGCACCATATTCGGCACATAAAACTTGCCATGGTATGGATTTATAAGTTAGGAGTGGCATAGGCCACAGAGAGGCTGCACACTGTCTCTGGTTTTCCCTTCACCCTGGATGGGTTAGAATCATCCTCTTCCTTTCTCCATCTCTTTGATGCTGAGCTACATTATTAGAGTTAAGCAACAGTCAATTTGTCTCCTAAGAAAATTAGCCTAAGTACATTGTTGGCAGTGTGCTAGATTCACTGTTTGGTTTCGTCTCATTGTTGGCCAGTGATCCAGTCTTAGAGAGGCGGAACAAGGCATGAGTTCCACAGTTGCTCTATGGGGACGCGATGTAGTCAATGTGATGATGAGGACTTTTTTTTGGGGGGGGGGTGTCCATCTCTTGGTGATGTGAATGCAGTGTGAGTCCTGAGTACGCTCTTGGGCTGAAAATTTGATTTAATGTCCTTTAAGGGTCTAGCATCCCACCTCTTATCATTGTGTCCCATAAATCCAGAGGGAAATGCTTACAACTGTGTCTCCGCTGATCTTCGGCATGAATGTTCACTGGGAGTATTACATGATTGTCTCTTTGTGTTTTGTTTCCTTTTCATTCTCCAGCCCACTGGTCTTGGAGGCTCAAGGAGAAAAATGGATCACTCCTTGTTCTCTTATAGATAGGCAGATGGGAAGCCAGTGAGTATTTTTCTTTATTTGCTGATGTATATTCTTCACGTGGCTATCACACACACACACACACACAGACACACACAAACACACACACATATACACACATACACTTTTTGAAAGTATAAATCACTCATAACTGTAAACTGCCTTATCTTGGGACTTAGTGGGAAAGACAGGAATTCATTCAAGATGTAAAATTAAGAATCTGCAAGTAGTAACTTTTTTGAAAACAAATCACCAATATTGACCAAGGGCCTTTGTAGACCAAGGCTTGCTCTAACGCTTTATAGTGAGGTCACTCAATAATTTTGTGGATATGTATGGTTATTTATCTTTTTACAAATAGGAAAACTGAGGCACCAAGGGGTTTAAGTAATTTGCTCAAGATTTCATAGACAGGAAGCCTCAGAGCTTGGGCCAGAATCCTGTTGCACTAACCAGCTCCTGAAGCTTATACTCTTATCTGCTGTATTACAAGAACTAGCCAAGGAAAAAGTTGCCTGATTTTTTAAAATGAGTGTCTAAATGGTCCAGTTCATATAACCAACATTTTGATGGATTTTTACTTCATACTAGACTAGGTGGCTTAATCTGCTTTGAGAGAATTACAAGAATTACATTCTATGGCTTAGCTTTTTGGAACTAGTGTTCAACAGAGCCAGATTTTGTTGCGTAGTTTTTCTTTAATTTGTTTTCCCAGAATTGTCTTTCGGGTGTCATACCTTTTTTTTTTTTGATAAGGATTTTGCTATGTTTGTCATAGAATAGATTTTGGAAAGGGAGGACTAAGTGGCAGTTAGGAGTGAGCTGCATATGGTCTCTCACACAGTGTGCTATCCTGGTAGCACATACGGTGATACCTCTTGTGAGCATCACCCTTAGGTTGCCTTGGTGAGCTCATTCTACCTTTCATGCCTGTCCCTTCTCTCTGGCAACATCACCTCATATTTTATGCCTTCCTTTCCTGACTGGAGGGCCAGAGCTGTGAGCTGAGCTGTTTGATCATCCTCACTCTGTTTTCTCCTTAGCTACCCTCTGCGGGAAGACCATGGACTGGGGACGCTGACCTGCCGTGTGGAGGGTGATTACATAGGTCCGGTAGAGAAGTCAGATCATTTCAAAGTCTTACTCATTACTTTCTACATATCGGAGAAAAAGAGAACAAGTTTAAGAATTAGTTCTCAAGTGAATAATAATGATGCTAGCTATTTGTTGAGAAAATTCTATGAACAATGCTGCTTATAGCACATAGAAGCTAATTCAACACCCATGGTAACTAATGTGGTTGGTGGAGCTTTTTGCATTTTACGGGCAACAAATTTTGATCTGGTAAAAAGTGGATCAGGGTTTATTTATTTATTTATTTATTTATGTATTTGGTACAGGACCTACAGGGTCTACAGGGTCTCACTATGTAGATTGGATTTGTAGTGATTCTCCTGTTTTCAGCCACCCAAGCACTGGGATTACGGGTGTGTACCACCAGTCTCATTGGCTGTCTCAGTGCACCTCAGGGACAGGGCCAGCATGGCACCCTGGGGATTGAAACCCCATCTGCTGTGCTCTGCTTAAGCAGGAGCCTTAATCCACTGAGCTGATAGGCAGGGCTGGGTCAGGGTTTAAATCATGCTCAGTCTAAACCCATGCTGGGGCTCTCAGTGCTGCCTTAGTTCTTGTATGGTTGGAATTGCACGTTGTCAGTGGTGCTAAGCCTGTGAGTGGATTCTTTTGAGCACACTGAAGAAATGATAACATTAGGTGACAACGTGATGGCACTGGGGTGTTTGGGTTTACTTAAGGAGCAGCCTAGTCCCCAGAGAATCATGAAGATTTCAGTATTAATGTCTCCTTCTCTGTGTTTCAGGCTCCCAGAACATTAGTTTCTCAGTATTTAACAAAGGCAAGTAAGTATCTATAAGCAGGCCAGTTTGCCTTCGTATTACGTTATCTACCCCCTCACCTTGCTTTCTCTAACAGTCGTAATAGGTAATGAAGCCATCCACCTGTGTGTTTTATTGACTTGGCTAAACATAACTGTGTCTTGTGCCTCAGTTATAGCATTGTAGGCATTTCGGTGTAGGCATGATACACTGAAATATTGGGAATTACCTCCTTAGTAATCCCAAAGTTCCATAAATTAAAGCTGTGACATACGTATGTCTCATGAAGTATTATTTTGCGGAGTGCACTCTAACACTCCAGAAAGTGCCACACTCAGTATGGATAGGGTCCAAATCCCATCAAGCTTTGGAGAGATCCATTCAGATTCTGGCTTCTGGGTGCTTCACTCCACATTCCACCACTAGATAGCTTGCTGGTATTGTATGCATGAAGGCATATTATCTGCCAATATCAATTTTATCGTAACGATGGTGATCCTTTACATATAGCTGTGCAGTCCAAAGCACACAATTTTGTGTTCTTTTTCTCCTTCCTCTCAAGAGTAAAACTAAGATGTAACACCTACTGCAGGCTATTTTGTGCAAGGCCTTCTCATTCATCCTTCCATTCAATGCTTTGACACCCTGTGAGGTCGATGTTATTTCCAAATAACAATTTTCTGTATCAGAAAATACACTTCATCCCATTGAAATTGTTCTATGGTTTCTAAAGGCTCCCGGGATGCAAGCAGTTCTGAACATTACAGGAGTTTAGTTCATGATCCTCCTTTCTGGTAGCAGATTTAAAAAATGCAAGCACAGCAGATGCTGTATCGCAGATGACGCTCTGTCTTTCTTGAAGGTCAGTGGTGGACAAGCGTGCTTGGCTGGTCAGCGCTCAGCAGGAGCTTTTCCTGTTCCAGACTCACTCAGGTACTGTATCCCTTCCTCCTCCTGGCATTGGATCCCCTCCCTGTGCCCACTCAGCCCTGGGCTCTTCTTTTGTCCAGCAGTTTATCCATGGCCATGCACATCTGTGGCTGCCCCTGATAGGAGGGGTGGCACTGTGGATTTGGTGGAGGCAAAGGTGCTCTTGGAAGCCCAGCTTTCATTCCTGTATGGTGCTTATTGATATTCTAAAAAAGGCATCATGAACCATCATTGTGAGACCGCCCTAGAGTACAGTTATGTGAACTTAGGTGATGTCAATCCACCAGGTCACAGGGCCTCTTCATGTAATCAAGACACAAGGCAAATGCATGCTCTGTAGGCAACTAGTGTAACACTGTGTATACTTTCAACATTTTTATGTCTATTTCTGTGATATTGGGAACATTGAACTACATTCTCAGCTATCTTTTCTTTTTCTTTCTTTCTTTCTTTCTTTCTTTCTTTCTTTCTTTCTTCTTTCTTTCTTTCTTTCTTTCTTTCTTTCTTTCTTTCTTTCTTTCTTTCTTTCTTTCTTTCTTTCTTTCTCTCTTTCTTTCTTTTTCTTCTTTCTTTCCTTCCTTCCTTCCTTCCTTTCTTCCTTCCCTCCCTGGCACTTCTCTCTCTCTTCTCTCTCTCTCTCTCTCTCTCTCTCTCTCTCTCTTTCTTTCTGGTTTATTTATTTATTTAGCAACAAGGTGTAGCTTGGTAAACGACTCTGGTTGGGCTCACACTTACCATCCTCCACCTCCTAAATGCTGGGAGTACAGGAGTGAAACACTGCCCACTCCTAGTTTTACAGTAAATGTTTTGTTTTATTAATTGTTGCGGTGTCAGTCTTAGCTATGAACCCCTCGGAATTGCCTTGGGGTTGGTACAGCCCATTTCTGGTATGTCTCCATGTGCTACAGCATCATGGCCTTGGGCGTGTCTTTGGTCCCCCACCCCTGGCTCCTTTCACCCTTCTCTGTTCCCCTGCTTGCCTTCCCTGCCACTAACACTAAGGGGCTTTGCCTGGCCACACCCCTCTGCCACAATGATGTACCTTGAGCCAACCAACCCGAGGCTGAAACCTCTGCAACCCAGAGCCACATGAAGGTCCCCTCCGTTAAGCTGTGAGAATTTGGCATCATGTCCCACCAGTAGGAAAGCTAACACAGAAATGGCAGGATTACACTGCCATAATGATGAACAGCATAGTGCGGCAAACATGTAAGCCAGTAACACAGTAGAGGGTTGTTATTACCAAGTATTAGGTGTTGTACCTAATTCTGTGTGCTGTATCCTTATATGCCTGGCATTGCAGTAGGTCTGCTTACACCAGCCTGCCCACAGACACGTAAGTAATGCAACTTTCTATGTGTGTTATCCTTAGAACAGCTACAATACGAGTTGGGAATAAGTAGCTTTTTGCTTCTTTATGATTTTATTTGGTCATTGTTGTTGACTGATACATTGTTTTGGGGTGCATGACTGTATTAAAAGACGTATGCTCATGCTTCTATACAAGATCTAGGGGCATATACTGAATAGAAGGGGACCAGACCTTGTCCGATGTTATAAAAACTAAAACAGAAAAGACATAGCACCTACGAATCTAAAGCTCATGGTTCAGTTACTCTAGTGCTCACCTCTGAGCATTATTCAGGAATTTCTGACCTGTGGATCTTAGTGCTGTGCTATTTTGTTGCTGTTCTTCTAAGTAAACACTCGTACTTAGAGATCTAGTGCTAAGAGCTGCAAACAAGAATGGGAACTCAGTTCAGAAGTAGAAAGTTGGCTGCTACAGAAGAATACTGACTCTAGGTTTTTGTACATGTTTAGTGTCCCTGGAGAGGTCGCAATGGGGAATGCTGAGATTCCAGAAGCAGCCAAAATCTAGCTTGGCTAAAAATGCCCGCTATCTCGTGCTGCATGGGAAGGAATGGCCAACTCACAATGCATGTCCTGAATTTTGAGCCTACCTCGCCTCGCCTGATACGTTCTCTCCAATTTTGCTCACCCAAAGCATTTGAATCATTCGGCTGTGTACCTGCCCTTTCTTACTATACTGACGTCTTTGAAGACAGGGACTATTGTGTGTTCATCTTTTTATTTCTAATACTACACAGTAGGTTTTTCTGTGAATGTCGAACAATATTATAAAATATTTACAGTTCTTTTGAAGGTTGAAGAACTTCCTAAATTGTTTTAGTCTGTGATCTGTGTAATTTTGAACACATGGCAAAAGAATGCATTAGTCAGGCATGGTGGTGTGTGCCTGTACCCCGAACTCCTCTGGAGGCTGAAGCAGGAGGGTTGCAGGTTAAAGATCAGCTTGGACTACACCAATAGGGAGACTTAATCTAAAAAAAAAAAGCAACATATTAGTCTTTATATAAGGTAATGCAGAGAATTCCAATGTCAGCATAACAATGATAAAAGCCAATTAAAAGAAGATTGTTACTGTTGGCGGTGAATTCTGGTCCATTCCTTTTGCTCCGTGCATGTTGGGAGCACACCCTGGCCCTTCCACACATGGGCCCTTGCACCCCTCTATTCCAAGTTGTCTTATTGGCAAAGGCCCTGGAAAGCATCCTCCTCAAGTGCATTTCTGAAGCGGTAGTCATTCGTGGCCAGCCTCCCTTCTGCTTGCCTTCAGTTCATCTGAGAAGACAACTTCTCTCCTCCCCGGGGTAATAGCACTTCAGACTGTCCAAGTCTGATCATGGGAGAGGAAAAGCTGAGAAAATGAAATTCTTGGGGGCACGTGGCCTGTTGCTATCCAGCCTGCGGTAGCACTGTAGCTCAGGTCTACAACAGCCCTGTTGAGGATTCTGACACGCAGAAGCGGTCTGGAGGAGCTGGGCTGAGGGAGTGGGGCCGGGCATGGGGCGGGGCACAGGTACTGGAGACGGGGAGTCGCGCTTGCTTGCTTAGAGCAAGTGCCGTGTTCCTAGGACAGTCCTGAAGCATGGACATGCATTGTAACTCTGTCATCCCCGCTTTGTGACTAAAGTCCTTGTGCTCCAGGAGACACAGGTTTCTGATCTGTGTGTCCTGCAGGGGCTGTGTGTGTCCTGTGCTGTAGGGGCTGTGTGTGTCCTGTGCTGTAGGGGCTGTGTGTGTCCTGTAGAGGCTGTGTGTTACCTGCAGGGGCTCCTTGTGTCCTGTAGAGGCTGTGTGTGTCCTGAAGGGACTCCGTGTGTCCTGCAGGGGCTCCGTGTGACCTGCAGGAACTGTGTGTGTCCTGCAGAGGCTGTGTGCATCCTGCAGGGGCTCTGTGTGTCCTGCAGAGTTTCTGTGTTTCCTGTTGTGTCTCTGTGTGTCTTGCTGGGACTCCATGTACCCTGCAGGGGCTGTGTGTGTCCTGTAGGGGTTCCACATGTCTCTTTCCTTTGAAATATTGACTTACAGTCTTCTCTTTATTTGTATTGTTTTTAAGATGACTAATACTAGACAAAAGTTCCAACTGTTGCTGGACTTAGAAAGTTAATGTCAGGAATAAATTATAACAGCTTCTATTATTACCTTATTATCTGGGTCATACGCTGATCTATTTTTGGATGCTAACTTAAAAAAAAAAATTCTTGCAGAAGTACTATCCGTGTCTCCAGAAACAGGGAGCCTTGGAGGAAGCACAGCCCTCACGATCACTGGAGACTTCTTCGACAGCTCTGCCCAGGTTACCATTGCAGGTAGCTGTTGCGAAGGCTGGAAGCAGTCCACAGTCCAGGACTCTGGGGGATGGGGGGACCTCGCCCACCTCGTGCCTGGGGCGGGAAGGGGAGTGTTTGTTCCTGTCCATGGTATCACTTGACCAAGGCACCTGCTGGAGGCCAGGAGGAATCCTGGTTGTGTCACTCTGCAGGCACATCACGGGGCAGAGGTGGTCAGCCATACTCACGTGCAGTTTCCTCCTGCATGTGAGTGAAGGAGAGGCCTCTTCACGGAGGTCTACTTCCAGTAGCAACCTCTCCCTGGCCTTCTCTCCTTAGTGGGACCGAGGGGCATTTGCTCGCTGCATTCTCCTGGGAAAGCTCCTGTGGTACCAGTCTAGAGCCCTCCCTTCTCCAGGTGGGGCGCTCCTCTAGTTGGTGATGCACAGCCCGCGCATGTGTCCCAGCTCTGACGTCACCTGAGCTCACCTGTCCAGTCCAGGGGCCCAGCCCCTCCGACTATCATACACCCAATGCGCACCTCTCTCTGCTCTCTTTTCCCTGGCTTCTTCCAGCTGCGTACCAACTCCTGCTCTTATGGCCGCATCCTCAGAGCAGTGGCCCTTGACTTCACTAATTCTCCTTAGGCCTTCCATGTGACGTCAGTCACGTGTCTCCCAGGAAGATCGAGTGTTCCACCAGGGCTCCAGGAGAAGGTGTGAGACTTGCAGCTCCGCAGGCAGGTAAGGAAGCCAGCAGGGATGCTCGGGGACCTTGCCTAATCAGAGTGTCTGGGCGCAGCCAGTAATGCGCTGGAATGCTGTCTCGGCTCTCTGGTTGGTTGACTCAGGGAACATGGGTCTACAGAACCACTGTCAAAGCTGTTGAACGGGAGCGTTTGGCTCAGAGGCCTCACGACACTGTGCCCAGTCAGGCATGTGGCTCAGGGACTTCAGCGGAGACTGTGGTCCAGAAAGCGCTGGCACACACAGCACCACAGCTCCTCAGTAAGCTCCTAAGCTGCTTCCCTGTGCCCTATGGGCCAGGCCTTCTTCCTGTGCTCTCAGCCACAGAATTAGGCAAAGCCAGAGACGGCCCAGGGCGCTCATTTAAATGTTTTACTCCCCTGTGGGCATCTGTCTGCCTGACGTTTTGACAAATAAGAGATGAAGTTGACGCTGGCACATAGCTATAGTGGGCCCAAGCAGAAAAGGCAAGGTGGAAGGTCCTGCCGGTCCTTGGGTTAAAGCTTCTATCACGGCTGCGAGTGCTTTGCTGCCAGGCATTCGGCCTGGAGCTCGAGTGCAGTCAAAGGTCAGGGTGGGCCGGCCGGGCTTCCGTGTCTGCGCCCACACCTGTGCCCTCCTGCACCCGGGACAGCTCCCTGGCTCAACCAGACGCTGGAGCTCTGTAGGCTCAGTGCCTGCAAGGAGAGCTGCCCGGGAGGAAGCCTTCTAAAGAAAGGCCATCCCGGCATGCCGATGCACCTGGGTTTGGCTTGAGGATCCTGGAGCTCCCGGATGTGCAGCTTTTCTCTGAGGAGGCCCCCACCACGCAAGGAAGCTGAACGACCAAGACCATAGTCGGGAGAACGTGTGCCTCCTGTGGTGGGAAACAGGCAGCTCGTGCTCCCGCTGAGCGGCTGCTGTGCTGGCGGCTCAGGCAGTGCGCGCGGGCCGGGCAGAGGGGGTCGATTGCTAGCTGCTCTGAAAGTCAGCAGCGCCCTCCTGAAAAGCTTTTGGGGCTTCTTGCATGGCAGTGGGGCCCAGCACCGTGCAACCCCATTGCACAGAGGCGGGAGGGTGTGTTGTGCCTCAAGAGGACATTGGGCCATGACCGGAAGGAGTTTCGACAAGTACCATGGGATGGCGCTGGCCGGCAGAGCCCAGGGATGCTTGTAATGTGTCAGGATCTTGTAATGTGTCAGGGTCCCCTGGGCCAGAATGTCGGCCTCGGTGAGGTTGGAAGCTCCGGGTCGACGTGAGGTTCCGTAGATATGCTCCCCGTGTTCCACTTATCCCTCCTGGGCCTCCCGAGTTGAGTAACAAGAGGATCCAGGATGCTAGTCTAGAAGGGCGATGCTTGCCGCAGTGCGGGCTGCTTCTGCAGGTCTCTCCAGCCCCCGAGACTCAGGCTGTTATCTCTGTTTGTTATTTGCCCCATTTTGATGCACGAGGAGAGGAAGACACAGGAGCGTTAAGCAGTCTGCTCCTAGGTACACGTCTAGCAAGGGCAGGTCTGGCGTAGGAACCCGGAGTGCTGCATGTCCAGAGTCTGCCCTCAGCCCACAGTGAGGCCCGACGCTGACTGTGCCTGGGCCTTTGGCTTCAGGGTTCGCTTCCTATACAGCAGACATGGAAAATGTCACATGATAGCTATGGGACACACGATGAAGTCTGTGTACAGGTCTGGATCTTGAGATCGTGGCACTTGAGAAGGCCTGAGGGTTGCCAGGCTTCGGGGAAAGGATGTGACTGCATGAAATGCCCAGGCTGAAGTTGACCTTAAGAGAGGCTGACGCGCACATCCGGCAGCCACAGAGGCGGGGAAGGACGCTGTCCCTTTCCACCTGAGCGCAGTGTGAGTGCTTTCGCTCACATTTTCTCCAAGAGTGGGCAGTCTCCTCCATGTCGGAGAAGAGACCCGGGACCCATGAAGAGGGACTTCCTGCCCCTTGATCCGCTGAGTCTCCCTTCAGTTTTCTCATCACGGCCTTCTTTACAAGAGGCCGGATTCTCCCCAAGGCCTATTCTCCGCTTCCTAGGTATCTGTAGTATGTGAAGGGTGTCCCACGTGACGCCTCCGTCTGGGCTCCTAGGTTGTACCTGCGTCACCTTTCACTCCGTACTTTGAAGTAAAGCAGTCGCCAGGTTTGGAGAGGAAGGTTTCTGGAGGTTAACGGATCTGCGTGTCTTGCAGGCAATCGAGGGCTTGTTTTGGAAGTTGGAGATGCAGCCAAGAGCTTGGAGCTGACCGAAGCCACCCCTGGGTACAGCAGGTGGATTGTGCCTGATGGCAGTTCCTCGTATGGCTTTTGGTCCAAGGAAGGACAGCCTTTCAGGTACGCTGTAGGATAAAGACCAGGAGTTCCCATCCAAAGCACATTTGCTGGCTCAGGCAAAGCTGGGGTACGGAGAAGGAAGGCAGCAAGGTTTCCGGGGAAGAACCTTCTCCTCCAACCCACGCAGCCACGGTGTCTGCAACCACTGCCGGCCACCTGTAGATCTGTTGCAGGTTCCCGTCCAACTGCTGATCAATATATACAGTTTATATTGTTTTACAACTCTGTTTATGAGCTGATTTGGAAATGTTTGCAAGATGCCACATCCAGCTGAGCAGGCCAGGAGAATTTTTCGCAGGCAGCAGGGTGAAACTCACTGCAGGTGTGCAGTTGAGATGAAATTAATTTCTGGCTGAAGCCAAAGAGTGATGCGAGGATGGGCCACGGGGTTTTCTGAGGAGGCAACGGTGTGGTCAGAGCACTCGCTGCTAGGGAAGGTTGAGGCAGCCACAGCATACGGTGGGGCTCTCCGCGGGCAGTCTGAGATGTGGTTTTCTGTAGTAGCGATTGCTGGTGGTTGTGATTTTCCTGGACAGTCTTCTTTCGATTCCTACTCATTTCTCTCTCTCTCTCTCTCTCTCTCTCTCTCTCTCTCTCTCTCTCTCTCTCTCTCTCTCTCTCTTTCTGTAGTTAGGGCAGGGTCCACAGAGTCTACAGGGTCTACAGGGTCTCTACATAGATTGGACTCCTAGTGATTCTCCTGCTTTCAGCCTCCCAAATGCTGGGGTTACAGGCATGCGCCACCAGGCCAAGTCTCAATTGTTATCTCAGTGTGGCCCAGGGGTGGGGGTTGAGCTACGGTGGCTATGCTCCGCCGGAGCAAGCACTTCAATCTTCTGGGCTAGCAGGCTGGCCTCTTCCTCATTTCTTCAGTTCAACTTGTGGAGCTTCCTAAAGTGACCAGGAACACACAGAGAGCCTGAAAGTTGGTTAGACACTGCCTCCTCAGCACAGGCACTCTACCTGTGGAGGGATGGAGCCTGTACCAGGGGATGCATCTCCTCCCCACTGCGTTCTCCTCAGGGGGTGGCAGGCGACTTCAGCACTTTACCCTCTCAGTGACCTCCTCCAGGGAGCGTGGCTTAGGTAGCAACTCAGTTGTGGGGTGCAAGCCAAGGAAAGGAGTGAAGAGAAGGAAAAGGGGCCTCTGAGCCTCACTGGCTAGGGACTCACCCCCAAAATCTATTATTTAAAAGTGGAACTCATTTGGAGGTCGCTGTAGTGCATAACGTTGCCACCTTGTAGTTTCTGAGGAGCGTTAGTGAGGCCCAGAGAAGAACCTGTCAGTCGCATGCAGTAGACAAAGGAGGTAGTCAGGGCACTTCAGCAGGCAAAAGAACCATTCCTGCCTGAGGGTAAGGATTTGGAGGGTTTTCCCCTTCAAGGCCATTTGAGGAGCTAGAAGTCAGACTGTAACGTTTTCATTCATTCCTTTGAGTTTCTAAACATTTAAAATAAAAACTGGAGTATTTGTTTACTGAATGATATATTAATATATTGATGGGCTTTAAAATGTTACTTTTGAAATCATTTTCAAATATGAAACTTTCTTTAAAGATAAATATGTGTACATTGGGCTGGAGAGATAGCTCAGCAGTCTAAGTGCCTGCCTGGCTAGCGCAAGGACCTGGGCTTGATCCTCAGTACCACATGCCACGCCAGCCCCATCCCAGGCCCACTGAGCCAGACACTCAATCCAGCGCACGCCTATAATCCCAGCGCTGGGGAGGCTAAAACAGGAGGCTCACTATGAGTCCAAGCTATGTATGGAGACCCTGTACCAAACGCTAATTTCAAAAAAATGTATACATTAAATCAAAACTTAAAATATCTCTTTATATTGATGATACATGGATTAAAAAAGAAAATATTTTTATATTTATTCAGATAATTTAATCATTTTTCAAACCATCTCCCTTACATTGTCACTAGAATTTATCCTCAACATGTAAAAGAAGGCTTTATCATATATATATATATATATATATATATATATATATATATATATATATATTTTTTTTTTTTTTTTTTTTTTTTTTGTCTTTTTGAGACAGGGTCTCACTATGCAGTTCAGGCTGGCCTTGAGCTCACTTTTGTAGCCCAGGCTGGTCTTGAGCCCGCACTGATCCTCCTGCCTCAGCCTCCCGAGTGCTGGGATTACAGGCGTGCGCCACCACGTCCGGCTAAGGCTTTATCTTACAAATGCTTCCTAACAGTGTCTGAGTGCTCTTCAAAGTTGCCTTTTATCACTTGTAATTTGAAACTGTCCACAGCTTCACTGACCGTTCTTTAGGGGGCAGTAAGTATTTCCACTTTGTAAAACATTCTGCAGGTATCGAAGTATCTGGTGACTTCAGAGCCGATTCTGGTCACTGGCTGCTCATAAGAAGCATGCCATTTGGCAGTGATGAGGTGTACCAAACGGCCCATGCCCGTGCTGGAGGTGGCAGGGGCTATGGTGAGGAGAGCTTGTGTGCAGTCGTGCAGTGCGGCTGCAGGAGAGTTTGTGGCTGTGGGAGGACAGAGGCTGGGACTTCAGGGCGTCACCCCGTGGCTCTGGAACCACTCTGGAACACTCCTGACAAGCACGAGTAAGAGCAGAGCTTTCTGTTGTTGTGACCATGAAGGAAGGCCAAGGGCAAGGCCACCGTCTGCTCCCTGAGGTCCAGGACCTGGATCCTCTCGCCTGACTCCGCTCTCTGGCTTTCCAGAGCACGACTCAGTGGGTTCTTTGTGGCTCCAGAGACAAATAATTACACATTCTGGATCCAGGCAGACAGCCAAGCCGCCTTGTACTTCAGTCCATCGGAGGACCCGAGGACCAAGGTACTCATTTGCTTCTCCTTTTCATTATCTTTATCCTCGGTCTTGTACTCTTGACTAAAGGGAGAGTTTAAACCAAAGTTCTCATGTTCTATGGAGAGTTTCACCATCCCCCTAAGTGATCAGTGGCTTCTAATTTTGGAAAAACCATTTGGTTGGATTACAATGCTATATACCATTGATTGAGCCCTTACTTTAAACTAGACATTTTTTTTTTTGCCTTTACTGTATCTCCATAAAGAATATCTCTATCTATCTATCTATCTATCTATCTATCTATCTATCTATCTATCTCTCCATTTCTGCCCGTGAGGAAATTGAGGCTTTGAAGGATTGTATGGCCAATCCAAGACCAGTTGGGTAAGAATAAGAGGCAGGATTCAAACTCAGATTTATCTGACTTTAAACCTTGTCCCATTTCTACTGAATTTCGGCAGAGATGTAGCTGCCTCATGCAGAAATCTCAGCATCAACTTTGAAGGCTGAGAAAAGAGGCCTCTCACAGGTAGCCCAATTCACTTGCGGCTTTGACAAAGAAGCACATTTTGATAGCATTCTTTGAAATTAATTTTCTGGTTGGTTAAAAAAAAGCATAATGGATTTTCATGGAGTGAAGTCATTCTATGTCTTTCAAGGGCTTAAATGTCTTCCAACACAGTGGGTATGACATTGGCGAGGTTGGCTCTTCCTGTTGGAACTGTAGCTCATCAACTCTCAATTGAATATTGCTCAGTAGAGAGAGAGAGAGAGAGAGAGAGAGAGAGAGAGAGAGAGGAGACACACACAGCGAGAAAGCAAAGCATAACAATTCAAAGGGCCAAAGTAGCTGAGCTGAGTTGTAGGAAGAGACTGGTTGAAAGACTTCCATGTGAATGGCTCTGTAACACTCTCTGTCTGAGGACACAATGCCCAAGCTTCATGACATTGACTTTGATACACTCTCTGGGCACAGGTGAAAGTGGCGTCCATTCGGGTTGGCACTGCTGACTGGTTTGATTCCTGGGAGCAGAAGGGGACCTGGGCCGACGAAGGGACCTGGCAGCAGAAGAGTCCCAAGCTGGAGCTGTTGGGCGGGGCCCGGTACTACCTGGAGGCGGAGCACCAAGGGACAGCCCCCAGCGGCGGGGTGAGAGTTGGGGTCCAGATCCATAACACCTGGCTGAATCCCGACGTGGTCACCACTTACCTCCGAGAGAAGCACCAGATCAGGGTCAGATCACAGAAGCTTCCAGACATACAGGTGAGCCTCTCTCTAGTCCTCTGGAATCGAGCTCTGGAGACAGGCAAGGATCTTTCTCTGCTACTACAGTGGCTGCTTGTTGAGAGCCTGTGGAGCTGTGAGAGCCCACCAGCTGAGGAAGCATTTGACAGGAACACAGAAAAGGAGGGAGGGGATTTCTTCCACAGTTTTCATCAGGTGGCGGCGCCATATTCCTTCTAGATGGCGAGGCATTTAGGAAGTGGACGAGCCGATAGCCATGGAACAGCAAGTCGGGCAGGTCCACCTTGTGCTCCTACCCTGACTCGCAGCCTTCGCTGTCTCCTCTCCGTGCTCCCATCTCTCTTGACTTCACAGATGCTGAAGGTCCCCGGCAAGGGAGATTTTCTCCTTACTTGGGACAATGCCTCCAGCCAGCCCCTCCCTGCGAATGCCACGGCCCACCAGGTGGGATCCCGCTTCAGATAAGGAGGGGTGGGGGTGGACGGGTTGGGGGGTCTTTATGTCAGTGACAGGAGCTTACGGCATCGTGTTTCCTTTTAAATAGATTCAAGCCTCCATTGAAGAGTTGCTGGCAGTAAAGTGCCACCTGGAGCCGCTGTCAGCCAGCATCCTGCTTCGCCTTGGGTTTGAGCAAGGTGTGTCAGCTGTCTTATCACGGTCCATAAAACAGGAGCTATATACTTGGGTCCCCTCTAAGGTGCTAATGGGGTAAATAAAACATTAAAGTAGTTGTAGCCTGCGCGAGCAGGGCAACTGCTCCATGCTTGGGAGGGAGGCGGCTGGTGCAGCAATGGAGGAGAGGCAGAAAACTAGGCCCGCTGTCCCATACCGCCCGGCCGGGGCATGCAGATGGTGCTGGAGTACAGCTACTGTAACATCTTGTTTAGCTCGAGATGCGTGTAATGAATTACTACCTAAGGAAGTCCTACAAGTTTTTAAAATGTAAAGGTGTACGTGTGTTTTAATGTACTTAGCACAGGATCTACAGGGTCTCACTACACAGATCAGACTCCTAGTGATCCTCCTGTTTTCAGCCTCCTAAGCACTGGGATTACAGGCATGAGCCGCCATGTCCAGTCCTGTAAAAGCATTTTTAAAACTATACCAAATTACGCTAAATTCCGGCGGATGCTGTTTGGTCTTTTGCTTCTCCCTGGTGTTGATGTCACGGTGCACAGGAAAATGGTAGCAGATATCTTGGGTTTGTGCTCAGATACCAGGTGTCTCATAGCTCAGCCTCCAAGCTGGCATGATGGCCACTCAAGCCTGCCATAGCTCTCTCGAGGTCTGAAGGACCAAGGTCGCATCGCGTGCGCAGCCACTCCCTGTGCATGCGTTGAGAGGCTGTGTCTGGCTTAACATCCATGTTTGTCTTCCTGTTTTATCAAACTTCATCCAGGCCTAGAAGGCTCCAGCTCCGATGGGGAGCTCACTGTGGGGGCGGAGCCCTTCTGTGGCCGGGTCAGCCTCCGTCAGCCTCAGCACCTTGACCTGTTCCCCGCGGCCGCTCAGAAGGGCTACCAGCTGGATCAGTACCCATGCGTGAGTACAGGTCTCAGGCTTTCAGGCTCTGGGTTGGAGGCCAAAGCCAGAAGCACAGTGGAGAAGTTGCTGTGATTTGCCCGAAGCCTTTTGGACTAGGCTCTGGGATTTTAACAGTTACTGCAGGCACGCACAGGTGCCCCTTCCCACCACTGCAGAGTTGCTGTCTGCAAGTGCCTTTGCACTAGCCTTAATAACAAGGGCTGTGAAATCTTTGTGGGCTCAGCATTTAGTCTGAGCTCTATAGATCAGTGCAGATGTGGCATTCTCCTACTGAATCCTGACTCTTCACCCTCTGTGCCCACAGTGACTTCCACAAGTAAGCCTTGCCTTAGTTTATCCATGTGTAAAATGGGTAAATGTTTGGTCAAGCTCTCAGGTATGCAATGAAGATTAAGTGAGCGCATCTGCTAAAGTGCCTCTCAGGGCCAAGGCTCAGCAGAGCCTCCTGACTTTTTTTTCTTTTTGAGACAGGGTCTCACTATACAGTCCAGGCTGGCCTTGAGCTCACTTTTGTAGCCCAGGCTGGTCTCGAACTCACACTGATCCTCCTGCCTCAGCCTCCCGAGTGCTGGGATTACAGGCATGTGCCACCACGCCCGGCAGAGCCTCCTGACTCTTATAGGGTTAATGTTATCAGTGGATTGCAAGGCATGATTTCTTGAGTATTCCCTTTGCTGCAGTAGGTCTGCTGTACTTCATAAGAGAGACGCAGCTCATTTTTCTTTTGTGATTAGATTGAGTTTGGGGTGGTGGAGCTCATGCTACGAGTGTGGGGTCTCTTCCTGACGAGGTTGGGAATAAATCACTCTGGTCCAGGGCCTCATCTGTTTTGAGCATGTTCTCTACTGCAGGGTCTCCCAAGAGGGAAGTGGCTTTGTCCTTCTAGGAGAAGGTTGGAAATACATGAAAATATGCTGGGTTGTCACAGTTGGGAAGCTGCTGTCAGCACCTGTGGGAGGACGCAGGGGCCAGAGATGCTGGTGAAGCTCCAGATTGCCAGGACGAGGCCCACAGCAAGTCTCCCGGGTCCCACAGTGTCCCCTGTGTCTCCTGCTCTACCGTTTGCATTTGAATTTGGGGACAAGGATGTTGAAGTCCTTAAAGGCACATAGGCTCAAGGCACATACGTGACTCACTGAAATCTACACAGGTCAAACAGTGATTTTCTATTTCAGAGACTCTAAGATCCTGGCAGCCAGTTAGGGGTTTAAAACCTCTGCTATACTGCATGTCTTTTTTCTTTTTTTGGCCATAGAAAGAACATTTCTTATGATTTCCCGCCAGCTTTATTGAAGTGGGCAATAGTGTGCTCTAAGTTGTTTGTGTCTCTAGCCAGGCTGATACGTTCTAGCGAGGGAGACACCCCACTCTCACCGAGTGCAGCCGGGCCTGGGGAGGTGGAGCCCTCACTGCGCTGCCTGGAAGGCTGATTGGCTTGGTCTCCGCAGCTCTGCATGGCGTACAGAGGCCGCAGGAATGCGGTCCTGAGGGTGACTGTGTCTTTCATCATCGGCTCTCAAAACATCACAAGGAGCAGCACCTGTGACTGGAGTCTCCCGGGAGCCAGCCCCAAGAGGTAGCTCTGGGGCAGAAGGCAGGGTGGGTCGCCTGCCTGCGGAAGGAGGTGGGCAGGCTACCGTGTGGACGGGGGTCCATCAGGCTCATGTTTGGGACTCAGTTCCTTGGGATTTTGAGCTTATGCTACGTGACAAGGTATTTTGACTCAGTTATAGGTAGCTGGACTCTGACAGTTCTCATAGGCATGGAATCAGAGAATATCAAGTCTGGGAGAACCTAAGGAACATTCTTTGATACATGAGGACAACTGGGGTCAAGAAGCCATCTATACGCAGTCGGTGTGTGCCTCTTGAGTAAAATGAAGGCACTGCGGACCCTTAATTTGTGGTTCCTTGGTTCAGGGCCCTTTCCGCACATTTCTTATAGTTTTTGGAAGTGATTTTAACCTGAATGAGACAGTAATGTCCAGGAACATCGGTCTTCCCTATGCTGAGAACCTAAGCATATATTCTGCTAAAGAGGCACAATTAAACTATAATTTTAAAATGTGACTAACTCTGTTGTGAATGGCTGATGGAGCGACTCACCAGTGTTACCGTCGAAGCCAAGAGCATCTGGGCGGGGTGGCCACACCCGCGGCGCACGGGCTGCGTGGTTCCTGGTGCGCAGTCTCTCTCCTGCTGCGCGCCTCACTGGAGGCTCCTTCCGTCCTGTGCTCTTTGCAGCTGGCAGTTCGCTTGCACCGACCTCCGGGACCTGTGCGCGCGTGGCTCCAGGGACCTGCAGCTGCCGCTGGCTGATGCTCCTGTGCTGGTTCAGCAGGTTGCCCTCCTGTCATTGGCCCAAGAGACTGGCCTGCTTTACGTGGATGAAGTTGTCATCACAGACACAAACCTAACAGGTGATCAGTGTGTCTGCTCTCTTCTGTGGGCTCATCTCTAAATTTCTGCCTCAGTTTCCTGGTAGAGTTTGCTATTCTTCAGACAAGTAGGGGACGGGTGATTTTCCACCTCGCTGCCTCTGTTCCGCAAGCAGGTGGGCTTAAAATTCCTGCCTTTGCTTCTTTATCTTTCTGGCTAGTCCCTCATTTTTACCTGCCTACCTCAGCGTTTTGTCTTTCTCTTTGGGCATCTTAGGCCGACTGTTCCACCTTCTGGCAGGGAAACTTTGCTTTCTCCATCTCTAAAGTGGGCGTAATACAGGTTCTGCCTCATTGAATTACTATGAAGGTTAACCAACGTGTAATAGAAAGCTCTCATTATGGGTTGTGGCCATAGTAGATGCTCACTGAAAGTAAACAATTATGAGGAGCACTGTTAGGCCAGGAGGATTTCTCCCCGCTTTCTCAAGTTGCCGCATGGCATGCCGAGCACCAGAGTGAGCACAGCCACGTTCAGGCCTGGGTCTGATCTACAGCCTTCGAGATGCGACGCTGCCGGGTGGGGGTGGGGCACACAGCTTTTGGAGCGAACATCTCCGTCTTTCTTTCTGTCTGTCCAGACTCTTCCCATCCCTGTTCAGAGTTTAGCCCCGGCCCTCCTTCCAGCAGTTTCCTCTGAGTGCGCCTGGGTGCAGTCCCCTCATCCAGCTCTGCCTGTCCACTGCCCAGACAAAGTGCACGTCAGCGCCCCCCACCCCAGGGCTGCACACGCATGCGTGTGCTGTGCACCAGACGCTAAGGAAGGGCTGCTAGCTCTCAGGGCTATCGAGAGCTACTTCCTCGTGCTGTTTCTTTCCTTTTACATCAAGTCCTTTACGACTTCAGGGCTCAGCTTTCCTATACTTCATCGCCTCTCTCCAAGGAGAAGAAGGTAATAAACTCACATTTTGATTTTTAAACAGTGTGTAACTTCGAGACTTTTGACCAAAAATATCAGGTGTGAGGGCAAGGGAGCTGGAGGCGGGCGGCGCCAAGATTCTGCCAGCCTTGCGCTTGGGTTCTCTTTGGTACTCGTTGAAATTCTGCCTTTCGCTTCAGTGTTTTGGGGGCATCCGGAATTGCCAATTATTCAGTGTTGTCTGGTGCACTGAGGAAATAGCGCCACCTGAGTGGCATGCTGGGATAGTCTTGTATTTGTTGTCAGTAAGACAATTAGGTCGGGGACCTAGGTAATCCTCAGTGTTACCCAGAGTTTTAGAGGGCAGAGGGGTCAGCAATCAGTACTTCACATACTTCTTTTTTTTGTGGAACTGGAGATTGAACTCAGGCCCTTGCGCTGGCCAGGCAAGTGCTTATTCTACTGAGCTATCTCCCCAGACCTCACTATTTCACATACTTGAACTTACTGCTTAGGAAACTTTAACTGGATAACAGACACCATTGCCTGTTTCCTGTGTCTCCCTTAACCGCCGTCCTATCTGAGCCCTTACAGCTAGGAGTCCGGAGCACACTCTCCTTGCTCCGACCTCTTTGCCCCCCCCCCCCCATGTTCTGTGGATCTGGAACTATCCAGGAGTAAGGTGAAGAGGGGAGCTGAAGTGAAGGGGGGGGGGCTCGGGAATCACAGTGAGGTTAGCCTGGCTGAGGGGCTGTTCTTACCACTTCATCAGGTTCCTCTACTGGGTGTGGCTCTATGCATTTGCGTGCGTGCACATGTGTGTGTGTGTACATAAAAACGTGCACACACATGCACACACAGATGCAGTACTGGGGTTGAAGCTGGGGCCTCAAACTTGCCAGGCAAGTACTCTACCAGTGGCCTCCAACCTTGCTCTGAGGATTAGCTACTGGAAGTGTGAACTGCGCAATTAGTCCCAATATTCCCAGTCAATTATGTGTCATCTATCTGACCAATCTAATACTCAGTTATATTCTCTTACCTAACGTCCTCTATGAAAGTGCTTTTTAGTTCTTAATCCATGACAGCTCTGATTTATTTTTTGCTTAGTTCCCAGAAGCCCATGGGCCAGTGTGCGTCCAAGTCAAAAGGAGTTTCTTTCAGCCCTTAGCTGCTTTCTTTCCTTGCCCCCAGTGCACAAGTCTTGGGCGTGGTGGAGGTCAGAGCCTGGGCATCGCTGGCCCCCTGGCAGGACCGGCAGGGACTCCCAGTCCAGCCAATCGAGTCACCCCTTACTGAGCATCTACTCTGAGCTCTGTGTTGTATTAGGCACTGGGCATGCAAAGATGAGTGAGACCAAGGTGTCCTTGAGCTCTTTGTAGTCTGAACTACACTACGTCTTGGGAGAGAAGCTGTCTTCTTACCCAGTGCCTAACTCCTTAGGAGGGTAAAAAGATATTAAAATATACTGCACTAATGCTGTTTAGTTCTTGGACTCCCTCAACTTCTCTCCTGGGAGACTGCTGTCCATCCTGTGAACCTGCGTCTTAGGGGCTTATGTGGAGTACTGAGTGGGTATCGGCAAAAGCGGGCACTCAGGAGTTGAACAGTGGTGTCCTGAAAGCTCAGCCTTGTGTTTTGCACACTTAACACTTTGTGTAAGCACACAAGTACCCCTGGCATGTGCCTGTGTGTTGAGGGCTCCCGCGGAGAAGCAGCTGGACATCCCTAGGATTCCTAGAGGCCATGGTAAGGAAGGCAGGAGCTGGGCCATCTGCACTGGGACACCTCCCAGAGTATGGCTGGGGGGGGGGATTTGGCTTTGTGAGCTTTCCTGCGGAAGTGACCGCCAGCTTCTTAAAGGGTGACCTTGTGTTGTCATTTTGGTGCAAAGTCAGGTGGAGCTTGAACAGCACAGGGGAAGGTTCTCCCTTTGGAGCGTTCGTCCTCCGGCTAATTCACTTGACGCTAACTGACCATCCTTCTCTAGTTTCCCAGGATGGCTCTGGGACAGCTCGCCCGGGAGGAAGTCTGGTGGAGTCTGTCTCCGTGCTGGGGTCCCATCCCTACTACAACGTAACTTCCTGGACTGCCGGATGTGGCACTGAGCTCCCACTCATCGTGGTGCGGTACGCAGTGGTGATGCACGCTGTGCTGCTCCTGCCCGCGACTTCCGCCTGGCAGTGGGGGGGCGCCCGGGTGGGCCTGGGACAATAGCGACACCTCTCCAGCCACTTAAAGGCATGCTCTTCCCTTGAGCATACAAGGCACTGGTCTCCCCTGGAGTCCTGCTGAGCCTACTCGGGTCTCCCAGTGCTGGCGTTTTGGGGCAGAGCCTAAGAATTAGGGGTTGTAAGGATTTCCCTGGTGATGCTAATGCGGCTAGCGTGGGGAGTACATTTGAGAGCTACTGTCTTTTGGATTTGTTTCCTCATGCTGATTTTTATGTTGTCGAGGGCTTCACAGTAATGCTGCTTTCTGTTTATTCCTCTCACTCCACTTTCCACACACTGATTTTGTTGAAATTCTTTCCAATGAAACAAAACACTGTAAACTCAGAAACACAAGTAAGCATTTGGAGAACTCACCGCCAGGTGGCACTGGAGCCCCGTTAGCCTGGCTTCTGGAACATTTCTAGCTGTGGTTTGCGAAGCCGTAGCTAAGGATCAGGTGCTTGGAACATAGCCGTGTTTTAATTCTTTCCTTTAACTTTTCACTTAAACTCAAGTAGGGTGAGAAGCATTGAGACGCTCTGCTTTTCACGTACGTACTGTGTGTGTGCGTGTGCATGCGCTCATGGGTGTGTGAACTCACCCACTGCCTTTCTCTGTCTCCTGTATTTCAAAAGGAGTCCTCACACTTGCAGTGTGGACTGTGTAGTAAGGGTATTGGTGGAGAGCCTGAATCTGTGCTCCGCTTTTATGGGTTTCGTGTTTGTTTTGTGACCCTCTGGGCTGGAAAGATTCAAAGACCCTCAAATGCAGAAGCAAGGAGCTCCAGTGGTGGGGTGCAGGCTGCCGCGGTGGCCAGGTCTGAGTGGCTCAGCCATTGACTCTGAAATGACAGAGCCTAGTTTCACTGTCTGTGACCAGGCTGACACGTACAGTGTTCCTACCAACCTTTCCTTCTGGGTTTTCTTCAGGTCCCTCGGCTCCTCTGCCAGGCCCAGGCCTTGGCTTGGCAGGGAGTCCCCAGAGTGCCCTCCTGAGAACAAAGCTGGCCCTGGCGGGTCGCTCTCTGCTATTCTTTTGTGTGTTCAGGTCACATTGGTGCTTAAACAGTCCTCTTAAAAGAAACTATGCATGTCCATTGTGGAAAATTTGGAAAACACAAACAGATAGAGATAAAAATCATAGCCCTCAATGCCGAGATAACGTCTGTTAACATAGTTGGTCTATACATGGCCTTTTTCCTGATCTCTTTTTCTGTGTATATATACAAATTTATACACACACACATATATATATATACACATGAATATATATGTATGTGTATGTATACATATAACATTTATACATGCATGTGCACCCATAAACATATATATGAATATATAATAGTTTTTATAAATCTTAAGATTGCAATTATATATGACATTATATATATAATGTATTCTTTTTTACCTAATGTCATAGATTGTTTATCTCCCAAATTCACTAACTAACTTGGAGAAAATAATTACTAATGGCTTTCCTACTCTGCTTTTTTATTTATTTATTTATTTCGTCTTTTTGAGACAAGGTCTCGCTATGCAGCTCAGGCTGGCCTGAGCTCACTTTTGTAGCCCAGGCTGGACTAGAAATCACACCAATCCTCTTACTTCAGCCTCCCAAGTGCTGGGATTACAGGCATGCACCACCATACCCAGCCCTCATCTGCTTTGGCTTCTAGAACAAAGCAGCACAGATAAGCTGTCCCATCCACAGCAGAATTCATTTCCCACAGCTCTGGAGGCTGCAATGCTGTGCCAAGCCCTGGCCCATCTGTCTCCCTGCACGTAGGCAACCCTTGTAAGAGAACAGTGTCTCCCCCGAAGCCCGATTGCTAAGGACACAGGTCCTTCCTGAGGCTCTCTCTCCACAGCCCAAGTGCTCCCCCGAAGGCCCCACCTCCTGGGTCGTACTCCCTTGGGGTTGAGGAATTCAGCATGGGCCCTCGGGGAACACGAGCGCTCAGACCTTCACAGTGTTCCCTGGTATTCCACCTCACACTGTTGCAACTTAGCAGGCCCCCTGGTGTGGTCATCAGGCCTGCGCAGGCAGGGTCCCTGTACAGGAACACTGAGTAAGCACGCGGTCAGCTGGAGGGGCCTTGCTCGGCTGGGGTGCTGGGCTGGGCACCAGGAAGCAGTGAGCTTTTGTCTGAATAGGAAAGTGGGACTCGAGAAAACCAAGTACTCTTTGAGCTCAGCAGAAGCCACGCAGTGGTGGCCTGGGCTGCTTGTTGTTTTGGACCTTTGCACCACCAGAATCAGCTTTGAGTGAGGGGAAGGTGCTCCTGAAGAGCCCTAATAATTCTGCAGTGCCTTTTCTGCTGTGACAGAAGAGACATGCCTGACATTTTGGAGCTGGGGCTCGCAGCCGGAAGCCAGGGATGAGCCGGCCTTCAAAGCGGAGCTGTGATGTGTTTGGGTCGGCTCGCCTTGAGGGCTGCTGCAGTTAACGTCTGTTTTTGCCATACTGCAGCTCCATGCCCGCTGAAGGAACAGAAGACTCTGGGCCGGCCCAGTGGACGGCGCAGAGACTGCAGAGGAGCAGCCCACCCTTGGGAGGCCACTTCCGCGTCCGTCTTCCTAACACAGTGATTCCTGGTAAAGGCGCCTATGGGGCACGCAGTGCTTCTTGTTTCCGTATTTCAGGGCACTCCCAGGCTAACAGCCTCCTACAAAGTGGGCTGATAGGGTGCAAGTTTTACATTTATTTTAATGTCCAGTATTTGAAAATGGTTTTCTTAAAATTAAAAACCTGCAAAGGATTTTATATATTTATAATCCCAACCACTAAATTTTGTGCACATGGAAATTGGATGGATGAGGTTCCTGGGATTGTCACATCAAATTATGACAAAATCAGAGAAACAAACAGCAGAAACGCATACTGGAGTCCAGTAGACCATAACCAAGCTGTTGCTGAGGCCACAGCCCCTCCCACTGCTCTAGGGAGGGACCTGCTTCCGGCTTCTGCTGGCCCCTGGCTCATCCTGGCATTTGGGGGCTGTGGCCTCACCTGTACCCCTGCTGACTCTGTCTCTTGTGAAATGCTCTTTGACTGTCTGGTAAAGGTCTATATGATTAATTTGGGGCCAATCTGGATAACACAGGATAAACACCTTCCACGGTCCTTAACTACTTATTTCACCACTAAGGAAATGTTCATTCTTTTGCCTTGACATATGCTCTGAGGGTTAGAAGACAGGCATATCTCTTGGGGCCGGCACTTAACCAGTGACAGTGACACTGGACCAAGGCTTCATAGTGGACAACAGGGGTATGAATCTGTGTGTGTGCGTGTGCGTGTGTGTGTGTGTGTGTGTGTGTGTGTGTGTGTGTGTCTTGTGTAGGCATGTAACTCTCATGTCTTCCCTCTTCTCTCCGAAGTTTTCTAGACTAAGGTCAAGGTCACACTGTCCTTAGAGTTGAACTCAATGGTGACACCGTATGTGCTGATTTCAGTGTTGTCCACAAATGTAGAGACTGCGCGTTAGAATTCTCATGTTGTTTTTAAATCGCCAAGAGTCCGAATTTTTCACAAAGGACTGCGTGAGAGTTAGAAGCGACAGCAATATGTTACTTATTGGACAGGGGCATCGGAGACTCAGAGAGGGGCCTCAAGGGACCTCAGGGGTGCCTTTGTAAAGTGGTGTAATCCAAGCCTGCTCTCCCTAGCAGACAGACTGGGCTTTGGAGGATCTGTTTGGGTGGGAGAGACAGAGACAGTTTTTATGCTACCAGGAAACAGGAGAAGGTGAAGGCCCTGCAGCTTTTGGAGTCCACTAGGTGAGCAGTCTCAGTGGCCCTGACTGTCGGAGCCCATCCCTGGGCTGTGTGTCTGTTCTGACAAACAGGAAGGGGATCCGCAGACTTCTACTGCGAAGTTCCTGGCATCCCTGTGTACCAAATGACTCCAGGAAAGTCACTCTTACCTGTCCTTTTGGAAGGGCAGTGACTCAACTTGTGCATAACTATGGAAAAGTGTCTCTTACATGAGGAGATGTCTGTCTGCATTGCCGAAGTGTAGGGGGACTTCATTAACCTTTCAGGGCAGCATGAAATTCGAGAAGGCAGCTCTGGAGTGGGTAGAAAGCAGCTTGTGTTTTAATAGAAACCTGTTGCACCGGCTTTGCCAGCTTTTGAATATCAGTACGTTTCATTTTCTTCATCTTTTGAATAGGCAATGGGGGACCCAGATGACCCACCTCACAGGGCCGCTGCCAGGAGCTAATGAAATGGAAACTTTGGGTAAAGCAGAAGTGGGGTTCAAACACAGAGCTTTGTTTTTGCTCTGTGGGCATGTGGAATGGGGAAGCAGGTGGCCGGGCTTAAAGGAAATTCTATTAAAGAAGCCAGAGTTCACTGCCAACATTCCTCAGCTGGGTTGGTTAAGTTTTATGGGTGTCAGCTGCCGTGTGCCTCCGCGCTCCTTGGGAGAAGTGGCCAACTCTCGCTGTTCACAGGGCTGGCTAAATTCTTCCAGGGAAAAGCCAGATTTAATTAGGCTTTTGTATTGCAAGTTGACAGCGAAGATTGTTTTGTCTGACATCCCGTGTTCTCTCCTTGTGCTGTGGTATGACACTGAGGACAGGGTATTACAGCGAAAAAAATTATGGGCATCTGCTGGTGTTTGCCTTGGGGCAGAGTGGAAGTAGGGCTGCAGGTTCTCTCGGAGTTGCTTTGACCTTGACAGTCTCCTTCACGCCGACAACCTGGTTTTTGTTCTGTTCTCCCTGATGAGACTCTGCGAGATGGATTAATTAGTGCTTTGTGTTTTCTGTAATAAAATTTCCCCTCACAGATGTCCCCGTGCATGTGTCCCCTGGTCACCTCCACAAGCTCTTACAGGACAATGCTGATGGCTTCACATCCAAGTACCTCAGGGCCAGTGACTTCGCTGTGAAGGAGGACCGGGGCTCCTGCTACGAACATGTGTGGACCCTTTCCTGGTCCACCCAACTTGGGGACCTGCCCAATTTTATCGAGGTGTGTATGGTCCCTTAGCGGGGGACCACTTGGATTTGGCACCTTGGAGAAATTTTGTGAGAAAAGGAAGAGCAAAGGAAACCTGTGATCTTTCTTTGAGGAAGCTTCCAACACTCATTTTGCATCTCTCTCCCCTGATAAGGCAGGCTAATCTCGTGTCTCCTTTCCTAACTCTCTGTGGACAGAGCGGGCGTTCATCAGTGTCCACTACTCCGTAATCCCACATCTGTTATCGGGTAATTTAAGCAGATGTCACTGACTTAGCTATCACGCAGGCAGATGGAATACCAGAAGGAAGTGTAGGAAAGGATTTGCTGTCTTTGGGTAATGACAAAACCAGACGCTCTTGCATATTTAGGGCCTCTAAAAAGAATCTAATGATCGTCTAGCATGGGATTATTATAAAATGAGGCCCGGAATGAAATCTTACTCCACGGACATGGCATTCTGGGCCATCCAGTTTTCATTCAGAATCCTAGGGTGGAGGTGGAGAAGGCAAGAAGGTCTTTGCGGTCATCTCAGAGCATTGTTTTCTCCCATTTTATTGTAAAGTGTTTGATTGAAGATTTATAAAATAGAGAAACACATGAAGCAAAATAGCTCGACACTCAGAAGATTGGTTTGCAGTGTCTCCTCCGGCCTTTCCAGATGTACACAAGTGCCCTGCGAATTCCCTAGTGCTTCCATCGAGCTATCACTGTTTGCTCACTGGGTTTCAAATTTTGTCATGTTGGGTTTTACTTTGTGCAAAAGCCCTGATTACCTATTGTGACCTAGAACCAATTGCCATCTCCTGACGGCTGACCACAAATGTGCCTGTCCTAGGTCTCCGATCAAAATCTTACTGGGGTGAATCCAGCGGTAGCCCTTCGTGTGGTGTATGATGGTGGAGTTTTTCTCGGACCCATATTCGGGGACATGTTGGCCACTGCTCACCAGCATGCTCAGGTGAGTGGACAGGCCACTGGGAGAGCCTCCAGTCTCACTCACTGATTTGTAATGTGGGCAACGACTTAGCTCCCCAGGGCCATTTTTTCTACCTGGTTGAATGGGGGCAGTTATGGCTCTCCTCTTGCTAACTTTCACAGGGTATGCAAAACACTATGAAAAAAAAATATGTGCCTCATTACCAGAAAGTTCTATTGCAATTATTGATGCAATAATATGTTCACACATGTTCATAGTAGGAGCCCTGGTCCTCTTTCACAGCGAAGATGGAATACATCATCGATAATTCCCATGACACAAAAAACCGAGAACATGCCGGGCGTGGTGGCGCACGCCTGTAATCCTAGCACTCGGGAGGCTGAGGCAGGAGGGATTGGTGCGAGTTCGAGACCAGCCTGGGCTACAAAAGTGAGCTCAGGACCAGCCTCAACTG